>JAQZBX010041534.1:0-22314 GCA_029593785.1 Cabassous unicinctus | reverse complement strand
AGAAATTTCACTACACCATTTTCAATAATAGGTAGAACATCTAGACAGAAGATAAATAAAGAAATAGAAGACTTGAATGATACTCCAAACCAGCTAGACCTAAAAGACATATATAGAACATTTCACCCAATGACAACAGAATAAACCTTCTTCTCTAGTGCACATGGACCATTCTCCATGTTGGACCTTATATTAGGTCCCAAAACAAGTCTTAATAAATTCAAAACTATTAAAATCATGCAATGTGTCTTCCCCAAACACAATGCAAGTTAGAAATCCATAACAGAATTAGAACTAGAAAATTCACAAATATATGGAAAATAAACAATGTACACTTAAGTAGCCAATGAGTCAAAGAAGAAATAAAAAATTAAATTAGCCAATATTCTAAGGTTAATGAAAATGAATCTGCAACATATGAAGACTTATGGGATACAAAAAAGGCAGTGCAAAGAGTGATGTTGCTTTAGTTTCCAAAACTGCTAAGGCAAATACTATGAAAAGATTGAGTTTCAACAATGGGAATTTATTCAATAACAGATTTGAAACTGGAAACATATTCAAATAAAGGCATCATCAAGGCAATGCTTTCTTCCTAAAGACTGGCTGCCAGTGATCCTTGACTGCTTTGCCATATGGCAAGGCACATGATGACATCTGTTTGTCTTTCCCTTCTCTTCAAGGTTTATTTATTTCTACTTGTTTTCATGGCTTTCTTTCACGTGTGAATTCATTCCATTTATAAAGGACTCACATAAGAAAATTAGGATCCATTAATTAAGTCCTACTTACAATGGGTTCACATCCACAGGGTTGGATTAAAGGTAAGAACATGTATATTTCTGGAGTACATACAGCTTCAATACATCACAGAAATTAATCACTGTAAATGTTTATATTAAAAAAAAAAGATTTCATGTCAAAGAAATAACCTCACAATTGCAGGATCTAGAAAAGGAAGAGCAAACCAAATTCAAAGGAAGCTGAAAAAATAAATAAATGATTAAATGGAGATATTTGAAATAGATAATATTTAAAAAATGAAAGAAATTCAACAAAATCAAATGTTTATTCTTTGGAAAGGTCAATAAAACTGTTTACCTTTCACTAAACTGACAAAGAATAAAAAACAGAAATTATACAAATAACTAAAATCAGAAATGTAAAGGAGGAACTTACCACTGACCCCATTGAAATAAAAATGACTATAAGAAGATACTATGAAAAACTTTACAACAACAAATTAGATAACCTAGCTGAAATGGACAAATTCCTAGAAACACACAAACACGTATACTGACTCAAGAAGAAATTGAAGATCTCAGAAAAGTAATAAATAATTAAGATATTGAATTGGTAATCCAAACCTCTCATTAAAGAAAATCCCATGACCAGATAGCTTCATAGAAGAATTTTACCAAACTTTCCAATGAGAATTAACACCAATCTTCCTCAAAACCTTGTAAAGAATTGAAGAACAGTCACTTCCTATCTCATCCTATGAGGCCAACATCATCCTTATGACAAGCCAGGTAAAAATACTTCAAGAAAATAAAGTTATAGACCAATATCATTCATGGATACTTATGGAAAAATCATCAACAAAATACTAACAAACCAAACTTAACAGCACATTAATAGAATTCTACAACATGATTAAATGGGATTTACCCCAGGTATGCAAGCATGGTTCAACATAATAAAAATTAAACAATGGAATACACAATTATAACAGAAAAAAGGAAAAAAAAACCCAAACACATGACCACCTCAGGTAATGCAGAAAAATTGTTTAAAAAGTACAGTACTCATTTTAATAAAAACTCTTGGAAAAATAGGAATAGAAAGAAACTTCCTCAACATGAAAAACCCATAGAATACATACTACATAGAGATGAAAGACTGAAAGCATGCTAAGATCAGGAACAAGAGAAGATGTCCCCTGTCACAACTGTTATCAACATTGAACAGGAAGTTCTTGACAGAGCTATATGGCAAGAAACAGAAATAAAAGCCCTCCAGAAAGTAAAACTTTCCGAATTTACACATGGCATGATCCTAGATGCAGAAAATTCTGTAAAATACATGGCAAAGCTCCTAGACCTAATAAATGAATTCACCAACGTGGCAGTGTATAAGATCAATACCCAAATATTAGTAAAATTTGTAGACACAGTAATTAACAGTGAGAAGGAGATATCAAGAAAAAAATTCCATTTGCAATAGCATTTAAAGGAATCAGATAACTAGGAATAAATCTAACCAAGGATGTAATGGAATTTTACTCAGAAAACTACAAAATATTGCTAAAATAAATCAAAGAAAACCTAAATAATTGTAAAAGAAGACCTAAATAAATGTAAGGACATTCCATATTCATGGTTTGGAAGACTAAATATTTTTATGAGGTCAGTTCTACCTAAAGTGATTTATAGATTTAATGCAATCCTAATCAAAATTCCAACAACTTTCTTCAAAGAAATGGAAAAGTCAATCATGAACTTTATTTGGAAGGTTAAGGGGCACTGAATAGCCAAAATCAGAAAAAGAAAAACAAAGTTAGATGACTCAGAATTACTGATCTCAATACTCACATCAAAGCAATAATAATCAAACAACATGGTACTGGCAAAATGACAGAAATATAAACCAATAGAAACCAACCTCACTTTTATGGTATCTGAATTTTTGTACAAGCATGCCAGGTAGACTCAATTGAGAAAGATTAATCTTTTCAATACATAGTGCTGGTAAAACTGTATGTTCATATCTAAAAGAATTAAAGTGGATCCCCGCCTCACACCATATAAAAAATCAACTCAAAATGGGAAAAAGACCTAAATATAATAACAAGAACTATAACAGTCCTAGGAGAAAATATACCAAAGCATCTTCAGGACCTTGTGTTAGACTTTCTTAGACGTTTTAGCCAAAGAACAAACAACAAAAGAAATATAGATAAATGGAACCTCATCAAAATTTAAAAATTTGTGCATCTATGAATTCATAATGAAATTAGAAAGAAAACCTACACAATGGGAGAAAATATTTGGAAACCATTTATGTAATAAGATTTAATATCCAGAATATGTAAAGAAACCTAAAATTCAATATCCAAATGACAAACAGCTGAATTAAAAAATAGGCAAAAGACTTGAATAGACATTTATCCAAAAAAGATTCACAAATGACCAAAGAGCACATGAAAACATGCTCAACATCATTTGATATTATGCAAATGCAAATCAAAAAACTACAATGAGATATCATTTTACACACATTAGAATGGCTACTGTTGAAATAATTGAAAATTCTAAGTGTTGAAGTGGATGTAGAGAAAGAAGAACACTCATTCAAAACTGGTGGGAGACAGATTGGTGGTTCTTTCAGACAGTTAGACATAGAATTACTATATGACCCAGCAATCCCACTTTTAGGCATATATACAAATGAATTGAAAGCATGGACTAGAGAAGATATTTGTGCACCAATTTCCATAGCAGCATTATTCAAATTGCCAAAAGATGGAAGTAAACAAAGCACTCATCAACTGATGAATGGATAAATTGTTATATATTCATAGAGTGAAATATTATTCAGCCATACAAATGAAAGAAGCTCTTAAAGATGCAAGAACATGGATGAACCTTGAAGACAGTCTTTTGTGAAATAAGCTGTAAACATAAGGACAAATACTGTATGATCTCATAATATGAATTCATTGGCATAAGCAATTTCAGAGAATCAACTAGATTATAGGTTACCACGGCCAGAGTGGGGTTAGGGAATGGGTTTTTTAATTCCTAAATTTTATTTAGCATTATGAAACACTTTTCATAATTGATAGTGATGGTAGCACATTCTGAATGTAATTAACAGCATTGAGCTATATATCTGAATATAGCTTAAAGGGGAAACTATAGGTTCTATATAAGTTGCTAGAATAAAAGTTTATAAAAAACAAAAATCAGGAAAGATACTTTAAATTTAGTTTTAATTTTTTTACATACATTTAATGTTTAAAGAAGTATATGTCCCCTCCCTCCATATCTTTCCTTTAAAGGAAGTGTTTTCTAATCACAGTGTGCATTTGAGGTTTACCCAATCCATCATACTGTATAGGATACAAGGCATTGTTCTATATTCTCTGAGAACAGATATCTAAACTGTGGGCCACCAGAAAATGAGATTCAACCATGTTTCTGTATAAATTTGTAGTTTTATTTTATTGATAGGTAGTAGCAGTTCATAATATGAATATAATTCAATTTGTTTATTCATGACCAGTTGGGGAATATTGAAGAAAAATGTTTTAATCCCTCATGTATAACTACTTTGGTGTGGTAAGTATAGTCTAAACTTCACAATATGTTGCCATGGTCATACTATTTTCAAAATTTGCTGAACCATAGTATATCTTCTCACCAATGGATGAAAGTTCTACTTGTTCCATATCCTAATCAATACTTGGTGTATTAGTCAGGGTTCTGTAGGTTAGCAGAATCGACAGGAGATATCTGTCAATAATAGGAGATTTTATAAGAGTCTCTCATGTGACTGTGGGGATGCACAAGTCCAGGTTCCACAGGCAGTCTGCAAACCAGGGCTCCGATGATAGTCGAATGAAGGTCCTTGATGAGTTTCCAGGAGATGCTGGCTGTTCACATATGAACTGGAAAATTCTCTCTGAATGCTGAAATCACTTTCCCTTTTAAGGCCTTCAACTGATTGGATAAAGCATCAATCATTGCTGATGGCAATCTTCCTGGTTGATGTAGATGTAATCAGCCATCTATGCATTAAACTTACTGGTGACTAAAGTCTATAAATTTCCTTGTATTACAATTAGCCCAGTGCTTGCTTGACCAAACAACTGGGCACTATTACCTTGCCAAATTGACACTTTGACCTAACCATCACAGTTCACCCCTTGTCAACTCAGCAAACATACACATTACATTAAACCATACTTAGATTATAAGTAAAAACAAGAAATATATATATATATATATATTTCCACCTAACAATATTCAGCTCTCCTGCATACAACCAGAAAAGCATTAATTCTCTACAGAATAGGGTGCAAGTCCTTGGATAATATTCACTCTTAAACTTGACATACTAAAATATTATGACATGAAAGTATAAAGCTTGTCATATGATAAGGGAAAAGTTGGGGGAAGAAAATAAAGAAATTTGTTTTGTTTACATATACAATTGTACTCATAACAAAACAAGGAAGAAAGATTCATGACAATTACAGTACTCATTTCTGTAACTGGCCATGTGATCAAAGTTCATATTTTATCACTACGTTTTTCCACTACCCATTCCATGTTCCTATTTCTCTCTGCAAGCACTTCAGCTAACCATGGTTCTTTGCCTTGTGGGATGACCCAAACTTTCATTCCTGAAGAATCTGGGCCATTGTTAGTTCTGCTTGGATTGAGTTGTTGCACTCCATTGACTTTAATCACAGTGCATGGCAGTAGTAGGATATGCCCTAGAGGATCTCCTGTATTCCAGGCAAACTCTTCTTTACCCCCATTATGTAGATTCAGTCCTATTTCCCCTTCATAGGTTTGATCATCCCAGCCAGTACAGTAATTCCCTTTTTTGCCTGTTGTTTTAGAGGTAAGAGGAGACCAAATTGGCCAGGTGGCAGTCTTAACTTCCAGTTTGATGGAATCATTGTTGTGTTCCCTGGTGGTAGCACTCCCCCTTTTGGGACTAATACCTGTAGACCAGCAGAGCTTAAGGTGGCAGGAACAGGAAGCAAAAATTTCCTAGTGGATCACTAGGGGTAATAGTGAGTGGTGCCACTCCCATTTCCACCCCTTGATTCCTGGACCCAGGAATCCTGTTTATTGGAAAACAGATCCATAGACTGGATGTTGATTTAGAGCATACACAGCCTCCTGGAGAACATAGCCCCAGCCCTGCAAAGTATTGCCACCTAGTTGGCACTGTAATTGAGTCTTCAAAGGGACATTCTACCGTTCTTTTGACCCAGATGCTTCAGGGTTATGGGGAACATGCTAAGACCAGTTTATTCAATGGGCATGTGCCCATTCTTACATATCATTTGCTGTGAAAAGGATTCCTTGATCAGAAGCAATATTATGTGGAATGCCGTGGCAATAGATGAGACAATCAGTAAGTCCAGAGTTGGTAGTTTTGGAAGAATCAATGCATACAGGAAATGAAAACCCATATTTGGAGTTTGGGTCTATTCCAGTTAAAACAAATCACTGCCCCTTCCATGGTGGAAGCGGTCCAATGTAGTCAATCTGCCACCAGGTAGCAGGCTGGCCACCTTGAGAATTGGTGCCATATATCAGGGGCTGAGTATGGGTCTCTGCTGCTACCAGATTGGAGTTTGGCTGGTACCTGCCTTAGGGTTGGGAGAAGGTCCAAGCTCCCTGAGGCAGGCCAGAGGCTAGGCAGTGCATGTTTCATTTTGTCTGTTACCCACCTCAGGGCTGGAAAGAGGTCCAGACTCCCTGGGCCAGGCATGAAGCTAGTTAATAAAAAGTTGACAAGGTGTGGTCTCCACAGGTCAGGCCATTGCAGGTTTATCTGGTTAAGTCTCAGCAGAATTTAGGGTTCCAATGTCCCCACCAATATTATCATCATCCTATATATCTCTATCCCAATTCTCTGGGTTTCACTCCTTTCCAATCAATGCCTTCACTTTGACCACAGAATCCATGCTGAGTTGAGATTTAGTTTCCTTTGTAACTCTATACTCATACAATGAGAGTCTGAGTTTGGTTCTCATATCTCAAGTCTGGATACAGGAGACAAGATTTTCTTTCAGAGCACACATAGAAACTTTCACATCATTCATGTGGTGTTTAAGTTTCAAATGTGAAGCCTTTAGCTCATCTATTTCAGTTGTAACTGTATCCAGAGTATCTAGGAGGAGTCAGCCAACATCATTATACCTTTTGACTCCACAAAACTCTGTTAAGGTGTTGAAAACACTCTCAACCCAGATCCTTGCTTCTTATAAGCATGGAAGTAGGGGAACCCAGTGATGATATTTTGTGTATCTCTATTTCCAACTCACACCATGGACTTTTAGTGGCCTCTTCATTATTGGAAAGGGAGTCATTAGTATCTTTGAGTCCAATTAGAGAAGAGAGCCAATTTTCAAAACTCCCAGACCGACCTCAAACATCCCATGTTTAAGACTTTGTTCCTCAAGAACCCCTCCCAGTACTAAGCTGTATTAGTCAGGGCTCCCTAGGGAAACAGAATCAGCAAGAGATATCTATCAATAATATGAGATTTTATAAGAGTCTCTCACATGACCATGGGGATGCACAAGTCCAGATTCCATAGGCAGGCTGCAAACCAGGGCCTTTGATGAAAGTCCAATGAAGGTCCTTGATGAGTTTCTGTGAGACATTTGCTGTCCAAATATGAGCTTGGAAATTCTCTCTGAATGCTGAAATCACCTTCCCTTTTAAGGTATTCAACTGATTGAATAAAGTATCACTCATTGCTTATGGCAATCTTCCTGGTTGATGTAGATTTAATCAGCCATCTATTCAGTAAACTCACTGGTGACTAGAGTCCATAAATATCCTTGTATTACAATTAGTTTGGTGCTTCCTTGACCAAACAACCGGGCATAATTACCTGGCCAAGTTGACATATTATCCTAACCATCACACTTGATATTATGAGTCTTTTTAATTTTACTATACTAGTGCATATATTTTGTTACTTTGTTGTTTATATTTGCATTTTGTGATAATTAATGATATTGAATTCATTTCATTTGCTTATATGCCAACTGTTAATCCTCTCTGCTGAAGTCTCTCTTTAAATATTTTTATTTTTAAGTGGGAATTTTCGCTGAACCTATCCCTTAGCATTGCTGTAAAGATCAGTTGAGTTTATATATGTAAAACACATTAGAACCACACTATGACATTATTATTGCCCAATAAGATTTTTTTCTTATTATATACTCTGCTCAATTTTTACATAAATGAAACTGGGAACAAGGCACAGCCCAGCTATATCAGGACAATGCAAAGGACTGGTATCAAGAAGAGAAGCATAGGCATACTAGCCCATCCAGAACTGTAATTGTGATATCACTGTCAGATGAATGCTCTTTAAACAGGAAGTAATTCCAGTGATGATGTTTCAGCTTATGATGTGCTTCTTGTGGAATAGTCTCCAATTTCATTCGTCTTAGTGGAGATCAAACTGCCTCTTTTGGTGAGGAATTTGCCTACCACCTGAATTTTTTTTTTCCTTATACGTTTTAAAATCCGACATAAGTGATGGTTAGGCTTATGTGTCACATTGGTCAGGCAATGGTGCCAGGTAGTTTGGTCAAGCAAGCACTGGCATAATTGTTACTGTGAGGATATTTTGTGGACTTAAATCATTAGAACATTGATTGTATCTATGGCTGATTTTATCTATGACCAACTGAGGAGAATGCCTTCATTAATGAGATAAATCTCATCCTATCAGTAGAAATAAAGCCTTAAAACAAGTAGTGATCATTTCAGCAGTCAGAAGAGAGAGAGCATTCATTTTTACTTCAGCCAGTCAGTTCCTCCTGGGGAATTTATAGAGGACCATCATCAGAGTTCCAGGCTTGCCACCTGCCCTTTGGAATTTGGATTTGTGTACCTCCACAGTTGCATGAGACAATCTTATAACATCTCATAATATTTACAGATATCTCCTGTCAGTTCTGTTTTCCTAAAGAACCCTGGATAATACAGCTTGGTACTGGATATAATTCTTGAGAAACCATCATAGAAAATGGGATATTTGAATCAGTTTTGCAGTTTTTACAATTGGCTCTCTACTTTGGCTAGATTCAAAGGCACTAATGACTCTATTTCTAATGATCAAGATGTCAGTGATTGTCCATGTCATGAATTGGCAATAAAGATACTCAAAATATCACCACTGGATATGGCTACTCACATGCTTATAAGATACAAGGCTCTGGGTGAGAGTGTTTTTGACACCTTAATCCTATGTTGTAAAATTAAAAGATATAATGATGTTGATTATTTGTTCATGAATAGGCTGGATACAGTTATAAAAGAAAAGGATGAGATGAAGGCTTCAAATTTCAACTTAAGTGCCACCTAAAGGATGTGAAAATTTCTGTGTGCCCTGAAAGAAAATCTTCTTTCATATAGCTGCTGACTTGAGATCTCTGAAAACCAGAACCAAAGTCCCATTGTGCAAGTAGCAGAGTTTCAACAGACACTAAAATTTCAAACTCTCAGGGTGCCTGCTGTTAAAGTGAGGGGATTGACTGGAAAGGAATGGGATCCTGAAAATTGTAATGGAGACATATGGGGTGATAATGATGGCAGTGGGGATATTGAAACCGTAAATTTTATAGTGGCTTTGCCAGATAAAACTGTAATGGACAGTTCTGATGAAACTGCTCCCCAACCTCCAGTCTGCCCTGAGCAAACAGATTCCTGACCTCCAGTCTGCTTTAAGGAGTCTGCCATTCAACTTCCACTGAAGAGATTAATCATGTTTCCCCAGAAAGAACTGCAAAAAAATGGACTGAGATAATTGGTTTGCAAGAAACTTCTAACCCTTCTTATTACCCACCCCCACTACTCCTCTTTTCTTCCAGACCTATAAATATACCAAAGTCCCAACAGGACCCAAAGGATGAGGTACAAAGTTTGACCAATGAGGAGGTATGATATACTCCATTAGAACTCCATGAGTTTTCCAATTTATATAGACTGAAATCAGGATAATATATGTGGGAATGTGTTTTAAGGGTGTGGGATAATGGTGAAAGGAACATAAAGTTGGATCAAGCTGAATTTATTGATAAGGGCACTCTAAGTAGAGATTCTAGATTCAATATTGAAGCTCAAGGGGAAAGAAAGGGCTCAACAGTTTGTTCAGGTGGTTGGCTAAAATGTGGATCAAAAGCTGGCTGACACTGCCTGAAGTCGAGATGTCAGAATTGGTCTGGTATACTATAGATTAGAGGATCCAAAGGCTTTGAAAGAGTCAAATATTAGGATGGATTTACCATCTAAGACATGCCTATCCAACCCAGGAATGTTCAGCAGACATGTATTTCACCAGGACTGTGAGGAATAAATTTGTAAGACTAATTCCACATTCCCTGAAGAGCTCTGTGGTCACCATTCTCTGTAGGATAGATTTTACTGTGGGAAATGCTGTCATGGAACTAAGGTCCTTGAACACTATGGTTATAATAGATCCCAGGCATGCAGTACCCAAGGGGTAGCACATAATCCTCAAATCCAAGGTAGGTGTGGCTACCACAATGTAAAGCAGCAATCAAAATATTCTGAGTCAAATAGACCTATGGTATTGGTTAATAGATCATGGGGTACCTATAACCAAAATTCATGTGCAGTCTACTAAATTCCTTCTTGATATGTATAAATAAAAGTGTTTTGGTATAGTTAACAAGAGCATAACTTGAAATAAAATAACAGAGAGTCATGGCCTACTAATCAGTTCCTAAACTTGAGACAGTTTACAGACCCAGAGCCTCTTGAATGAGGGAAAGGTCAGGTTCCCCTGAGGAAGGACCTTGTTACACTGCCAAAAATTTATACTGTTAATCTTCCTTCCAGATTTCCCAAAGAGACCTATGGCCTTTTACCAGGGTAACTCTGCATTGGGAAAAAGAAAATGATAGGACATTTTTGGGATTATTAGACACTTGCTTAGAACTGACATTAATTTCAGGAGACCAAAAACATCACTGTGGTCTACCATTCAGAGTTGAAGCTTGTGGAGGTCAAGTGATTGATGGAGTTTTAGCTCAGTCCATCTCACAGTGGGTCCAGTGGATCCCTGGTCCCATTCTGTGGTTATTTCCCCCATTCCAGGATGCATAACTGGAATAGGTATACTCAGCATCTTGCAAATTCCCCACATTGGTTCCCTGACTTGTGGAATTAGGGCTATTATGGTAGTGTAGCAGATTAATATAGTTTATGAATTCCAAAAATATATATTGGATTATGTTTGTGAACTGGCCTGGCCCTCTGGGCATATTAGATTGGATTGGATTCAGGGGTTTCACTTTTACTTGATTAAATAATGATTAAGGCTTTGATTGGGCCACATCAGTAGGATGTTGAGTCCCCACCCCCCTTGGTTGGTGGGGACTCACAGAAAAAATGACATGGCAGAAGAGAAAGTTGGAGTTTTAATCCTGGAGCCCAGAAAGTAAACATGAAGGAGAAGCAGATGTGTGAGGAAAGAGAGAAGTTTCCATTAGACACAGCAGAAGCTCTGGGAAGAGTGATGAGCCATTAATGTGAAAGTTTACAGCTGACCTTGTGTACAGAGGAAAGCCGCTGAGCCCAGAAAGAAACAAGCCCTGGGAGTGAGATGACACTTATCTCAGCCTCCAGCTAATATTGGAAGAAGCTGGAACCATGGAGTCTTAAGAGGAAGAGGAAGGATGGACCCTCACAGACCTTAGTAGCCATCTTACTCCAAATATGGCAACAGACTTTGGCGAGGGAAGTAAGTTATGCTTTATGGCCTGGTAATTGTGAGCTTCTACCCTAAATAAATACCCTTTATAAAAGCCAACAGATTTCTGGTATTTTGAATCAGCACCCCTTTGGCTGACTAATACAGGTAGAAAACACCATGTGGGAGCCAACAACTGCTATCACCTAGCAAAATAGTAAATCAAAAGCAATACTGGATCCTCGAGAGATTGCAGGAATCAGTGCCACCATCAAGTACTTGAAGGATGCAGGGGTGGTGATTCCCACCACATTCCCGTTTAAATCTCCTATTTGGCCTGTGCAGAAAACAGATGGTTCTTGGAGGATGACAGTGGATCATTGTAAACTTAACCAGGTCATGACTCCAATTTCAGCTGCTCTTCCAGATATGGTATCATTACTTGAGAAAATGAACACATCCCTTGGTATCTTGTATGCAGCTCTTTATCTGGCAAATGTTTTTTTTTATCTCAATTATCTTTAGTAAGGTTCACCAGAAACAGTTTGCTTTCAGCCGGTAAGGCTAGCAATATACCGTCACCATCCTACATCAGTTGTATATAGCTCTCCAGCCCTATGACATAATATTGTCCACAGGGTTCTTGATAGTCTCTCCTGACAAGACATCACACTGGTAAATTATATTGATAGTGTAAAGTTGATTGGACCTAGTGAGTAAGAAATAGCAACAATTCTAGACTTACTGGTAAGGCTTTTGCCTTTCAGAGCATGGGAGATAAAACCAACAAAAATACTGAGGTCTTCCACCTTTCTAGGTGCTAATGGTGTGGGGCAATTTGAGATATCCCTTCTGTAGTGAAGGATAAACTGTTGAATCTATTCCCATCTATGACCATATAAGAAGCATAATGCCTAGTTGACCTCTTTGGATTTTGGAGACAACATATTCCTCATTTGGGTTTGCTACTTTGGCCCCATTTATTGAGTGACCAGAAAAGCTGCTAGTGTTGAGTGGAAACCAGAGAAAGAGGAGGTTCTGTAACAGGACTAGGCTGCTATGCTAGCTTCTCTGTCACTTGGGCCATATGATCCAGCAGATCTAATCATGCTGAAAGTGTCAGTGGAAAATAGAGTTTCCATCTGCAGTATTTGGCAGGCTGCTATGGGAGAATCACATAGAAGACCTTTAGGATTTTGGAGCAAATCCCTGCCATCCTGTGCAGATAACGGCTCTCTTTTTTTAAAAACAGTTTATGATTTCTTACCTGGTATTAGTAGAGACCAAATGCTTAAGCATGAGCCACCAAGTTACCTTAATACCTGAGATGCCTATCATTAGCTGGGTGTTGTCTGACCCACCAAACAATAAGATTTGGCATGCACAGAAGCACTTCATCAGAAAATGGAAAGGGTGTATACAAGATATGTCTCAAGCAATCTCTGAGTGCATAAGTACATTACATGAGGAAGTGGCCCAGATGCCCATAGGCCCCACTCCTGCAACCTTACTTTCTTTTTCCAAGCCCTCAGCTAAGGCCTTCTGGGGAGTTCCTTATGTTCAATTGTTTGAAGAAGAGAAAATTCAGGCCTTGTTAATAGTTCTGAGCAATATTCATATACCACTGGATGGTGGACACTTGCAGCATTCGATTCCCTTTCTGGGACATCCCTGAAGGACAGTGGTGAAGTGCATTGAATGTCAAGCTGTGCACTTGATTGCTCATATTTTTTGGAAGGAAAAATGTTTGGAGGTGTGTTTGTATACTGATTCAAGTGCTGTCAACAATGTCTTGGCTGGATTGTTAGGAACTTTGAAGGAACATGATTGGAGAATTGATGGCAAAGCAATCTTGGGAAGAAGTACATGCATAGACCTGTTTTAGTGGGCAAAATACATAAAAATATTTGTGTCCAATGTGATCACTCACCAGAGGATTCCTGAAGCAGAAGACTTTATTAATCAAGAAGAAAAGATGACCAGTTCTGTAGATATCTTTCGATCTCTTTCACTAGCCACACCTTTCATTCCCCAATGGTCTCTTGAACAAAGTGGCATGGGGCTATGGGTGGAGATTATGCATGGAATAAGCAACATGGACTTCCACTCACCAAAACTGATCTGACTACAGACACTGCTGATTGTCCAATCTGCCAGCACCAGAGACCCCAACTCAGTCCACAATATGGCACCCTTCTCTGATGTGATCAGCCACTTTTCCTGATGGCTGGTTAATTATATTGGTCTACTTCTAAGATGGAAGGGGCATTGATTTTTTCTAAATGGAAAAGACATAATATGGCTATGTTTGCCTTCTCTGCCTGCAGTGCATCTGCCAAAGCTACCATCTGTGGACTTACAGAATGCCTTATCCACTGTCATGGTATTCCACACATCACTTCTTCTGATCAAGGAACCCACATCCCAGCAAATTATTTGTAGGAATGGGCACATAGTCATGGAATTCTCTGATGTTACCATTTTCTCCATCATCCTGAAGCAGCTGGATTGTTATAATGATGGAATAGCCATTTGAAGACTCAATTGTGGTGCCAATTAGATGGCAATAGTTAACAGGGTTTGGGCAATAGCATGAATGCTATGTATAATATATATTAGCATCTACTCTATAGTGCTATTTCTCCCATAACCAGGATTCATTGGTCCAGGAATCAATGTATGGATATGAGTGGCCTCAATTACTCCTAATGAAAATTTTGTTTCCTGTCCCTGCATCCTTAAACTCTGCTGGTCTACCAGTCTTAGTTCCAAAAGGAATATTTCCACCAGGAGAGGCAACAATGATTCCATTGCACTGGATTTTAAGACTGCCAACTTGCCACTTCAGGTTCTTCATGCATCTGAATCAACACACAAAGAAGGGAAATACTTTACTAGCTGTAGTGATTTATCCTGATTATCAGACAGAAATAGGACTGCAACTATACAATGGAGGTAAAGAAGAGCTTTCCTGGAATACAGGAGATCCCTTAAGGCATCTCTTAGTTCTATCATGCCTTTTGATTCAAGTCAATGGAAAAGTGCAACAACCCAATCCGGGAGGACTACCAACATCCCAGAAACTTCAGGAATGTAGGTTTGGGTGTTGGAGAAGATGCTGAGAGTTACAGCATAAAGGATTAAGCATTCAAAAAGCATGCTTGCTGGCAGAGACACATTAGTAAATGTCTTTAAGGACACAGCATAATGCAGATATTAGTGGGAGGAGGTAAGGAGAAATGAACTCACCACACAGATGTTATTGTCTGAATTCCTAAGAAAGATTGTTTGGGAACTTATAAACAGGTAGCGCTCCTATGCACCAAGCTGAGATATTAGATAGACAAATGCATTTAGGGCAAGAAACCATGTTTATACTTATGCCCTTTGGTAGACTGCCAGAGAAGGCAGTTTTCTTGCTGTAGTAAGAGAAACAAGTTGGGAAAGCTAGATGAGGGGGTGCAAATTAATGCACTCTTGTAAGCTGAATAAAAGAGAGGGTCACAGTGATCTGGGGGCTTTTTTGCCTGAGTGAGCTACAGCCCTCTGCTTCATATGCATCAACTTGTCTGACTCTTCCTTTGTGCCCCACACTGACAACATATGGTGCCCAAAGTGGGGCTCGAGGTGACTTGGGAATCTTGTTGATCGAACGGGTGTTTAAGTGCTGCGTGGTTGGCATGCAGAACTGTCAGTAGAAGCAGAGATTATGGGTAATTCCCCATCCCAGATTGATGATTATGTGGGGATTTTGAAATCACAAACTTGATCTTAAAGAAATGCCTGTTTCAAAAGATTTAGTAAGATTGCAAGCCTCCTACGGCCTACATAATGATAAGGCTGTGGGGTGATAGGGACTAATAGAATTAAACCACTAGAAGAGTAGAAAAAACTTGGCAACATTAGTGTTTTCTGTTTTGTTTCCATGCTGATTCTGGCTGGGCTGGTGTAACCAAATTGATAAAATTAGTGCAAAATTTTTATTAAGGTGTTTAAAGGAGTTTTCAGTTTTGGATCACTAGCTTACTCCTAAACTTTAAGCCTAAGTGTACTCCTAAAAAGTAGTAATCCAAAATATACATGTTAAATATCTGTATAAACTGCTAAATTAAAGCTTAACTGTATTTCTGCTGTTTAAGTTGTCCTAACTGGTTGCTGATTACAAACAAAAGTGTTTCAAAGAACAAGCTTATATATTACAGGTAACACAAATTCCGCAAAAAATCTTAAAAGCAGTAAAATCAAATATGTGATATAATGAAGGGCTTAAGGACAGCCATACCAAAAAAGTGAAAATTATGGGTCAAATTAGTAAGCTTTATGTTTCTTTTGGTGTGTCATAACTGTTTTTGTGTTTGTCTGTTTGTTCAGTGTCAATATCTATTTTGATACCTCCAGATGGTAATATTAAATTGATAAATGAAAATTCTTAAAAGAGCTCTATTGAAATTTGGTAAATTTGTTTAAGAGAATGTGTTCTGTAAAGGTAAAATTTGTCTTAAGATAAAATGACTATAGTTTATGTGGTTAAAAATAGTTATGGAGAGTTTGAGGAAGCACTGTTTAAATAAAAATATTTAAATGGCTAATTACAAAAAATCATTATTAAACAGAAAACCAACTTAATAATAATAATAAAAGTAATTTCATGACAGGAAAACCTGTCAGCAGCCAGACTCCCCTGCCAACTTGCCTCTAAAGGACTGTTTCTAGTGTTATATGCTACTAAGTATTTAAAATGAAGAAAAGTTATATTTGCATGCAACCAAATTAAACCATTATACTAACAAGTGTGTTTAATGTTGTTGGTAATTGTTTGTTGTCAGAAGTTTGCTTGGAAACAGTTTCCAAAATCATTGTAGTAACTTAAGTATGGAAGGTATATAGAATGTGTTTTTATTATTAAGAAAAAAGACAATAATTTTGTCCTAAAATAAAATGACTGGTTATTAAGAAAGAGTAAAATGCAGGATAAAAGTTTAAGGAATACAGAAAGTGCAGAAGGTGTGTAGAAAAAGAATTTTTGTGGTCAAAGCTAAGTAAAATTAAAGCAGTCTATCTATAAAAATGTAAAAGCTTTAATGTCAAACAATATAATAATATAAAGTTAAAGTTACATTCTTTCTTAAAGTGTCTCAAGTCAGTAGTCTGTTTTAATAAAAGTTTGCAAAGTTTTTCTCTTAAATAATTAGTATGCAATAAAAAATTCTGTTTTATCAAAATAGCTTCTCGTACTTTAACCTTATCATTTCCATGAAGAAACAGGTCTTATCACTTTTAAAAAGAACACAATGTTCAAACCTGCTTTCTCGGAGTCAAATTTAAAGAGTAGCTTTGATTTCAAACTGTCACAAGTAACTTGGTCTTTTAAAGTTCATGTGATATAAGTTGAATGAAGTATTTAAAACTCTTGTATAATTTTTTAAAAAATTCTAATTTTATAAAAATTAAAGTTATATTTTAAAAAGTTCATATGAATACTTTAAAAGTGTATAAAATTCCTGAAAATATATTGTTTCAATATAATATTAAATTAAATATAATGTTATTAATCATAATTTTTAGTTATAAGAACAAAAAGAAAGCAGCCGTTAAAGGCTGCCGGGGTAGTGCATAACAGTAAATTATAGTAAAATAAAATAACCCCCCTGCAAAATGCGGTGGTCCCAAATATTACTAGTTTGTTGCAAAAAATTAATATCCAGTTATGCCAGTATCACTTTGTTTTAAAACTTGCTAAGGCTTTCTTTGTTTTTTCTTGGATGGGTCAAGTCAGCCTGCATTCCCCTCCTGTAAAGCCAAGAATAAATCAAGTTGATATTCAACACTGTAAGCAACAGCCCCAAATCTAATTATAATATTAACAACAGAACCAATGCAAGTATTAAAATTACAAGTTAATGTATTACCCCACAGCCCAAATAGGAAATAGTGATTTGTTTTTGCCTATGCCTCAAACTATACAAAGTAAAGAAATTAAGGTCATTCTAATCATGCTACTAAAAATCTTAAGTGCTTAAGAAATAAGTTTATTCATTGGATGTCTGTTGTTGTATAATCTTCTGTAGTTATGAATAATGTATAATATACTTAAATACTAATCAAAATTTCAGTACAATACGTTGCATACTTAAGTAATTTAATAATTTGTATATTACACATAGAGGTATTTTATTAAGTATATATATATAAATCTCTTGTTTTAAATTTGAACAGTTCTGAAACTAAATATCTTAAGAAAAAGTTTGGTAAATATTGTTCAAGCTAAATGTAAAGCATCATGCAGAAAACTTCATTAATCAACAAACCAATGCCTTACTAGTTAACACTTTTCATTTTTCAGGAAGCATATTGAAAATTAAAATAGTAAACACATCAAAGGATGTTTTGTAACAAATTTAAAAAGATAAAGTGCATTTCAATGGGTGTTGTATTCCTCCCTGGGGGAGCTGGCCACTCTCCCAGGGACTGGTGCATAAACCTTAAAATGTACAGTCCATGGAGTGTTGTGTTCCTTCCTGAGGAGGCTGGCCCCTTCCTCAAGAATTAGCAAAACACTCACAGGTTGGCATCTATACTTTCAAATTTGTTAATCCTAAAAACAGTCAACCAAAACTCTAGTATCAGTTGCTACTTCAACACTTTCCAGCTAAAAGTTAAATATTGGTAAGTATATATATATAAAACTGCTCTATTTATCTGTCATTCTGTAACATTGTTCAATATTAACTTAATCTTTTAATTAGTTATGTTATTTATGTTTCTCACCCTAATTGTCAGTATAAGCTTATTAAACAAAAAATATATATTAACATTTATTTTATATCTATCCAATACTCTAGCCAACAATAAGCCAAATATATCAGTGTATTAAACAACTAATTTAGTGGAAGAATAAAGATAATAATCAATAGGAGAAGGCAAAATTTAAGTAGGATATAAAGTCAAGGTTTTGCTTTTATCATTATAGATAAAGGAGACCAGATTTGGGCCCTATCCAAATGTCTGAAACCTAAACATGAACAAACTGAAGAAGCTAACACAAAAAAAACAGAAAAGATGGAAACTTCTAAAAGGCAAAATGTCACACTAAATACAGTTATTCTTTGCTATGCTTAGCTCAACAACCACAGCAGTAAGTAATGCACCTTCACAAAATTATACATATTGGGCTTATATTATTAATTCACCTCTTCTATAATTGTTGACTTGGGGGAACAAATCATATCCTGTTTATATTAATCAGTCTTTTCATTTTCCTGTGCCCATTGATTCTCGCCTTCCTCTAAAAGCCTAAGGAGGAAGGAAAATTGATTAGTAATTGCTCTACAGGAGTGAAAGGCATGCAAATATGTTTTGGAAACGGAAATCATTGTTTAAAAATGCATTATCAATTATGGTTAAGTATTAGAAAAAATGGTACTCATAATCACCACTCCATTTATGCACTTGCAGTGCAAGGATTTAAAGGCAATATTTCTCAAAATAAAATTCCAATTCTTGTGGGAATTCCCATGTGCCAAATTCCTTATGTGTATGCTAACAGTCCTGTATTTCCATGGACTGTGTGTCATGGCTCAGAACCACGAGTGTTAATTAATAATTCCTATGAAATCATCAATGATTAGAGCCCTGTAGGCTCTGCTCGTGAAAACGGGCAGCCGTTCGATTTGAAATAGCGTAAGGAGTACCAAAGCATAAGTACACATGCAAATAATTCTATTATCTGGCATGGAAGAGGCTTTACACTGCCTAATCCTTTCAAGGTGGAACATCCCACTCAGCCACATCTATAGAAATTAGCCTCGGCTTTCCACACTGTTTGTTCTTGGCAGGGCCATATTTCTAATATAAGTACTAATTATACTTTTACCCTTACTCATAATAATACTGAATGGGTTAGGGCTTGTGTGCGTCTTCCTTATGTTCTATTATTGGGTAATATTGCTTAGAACAATAGTAATGGGGCAATAGAATGTCTAAACAATTGCTCTTTATATACTTGTATTAACAATTCTATTAGTTTCCCAAATACCTCTAGTCTTTACATCTTAAAAGCAAAAACTGGAGTGTGATTGCCGAAACAAATGAATCGGGAATGGCAGGAGACCCCAGTTATGAGGATATTGACTTCTCTCTCCAAAAAATTACTAAAAAGGGCAAGAAGATTTGTTGGAATGCTAATAGCTGTAATTATGGGTATTATAGCTGTAACAGCAACAGCGGCTACTGCAGGTATAGCCCTTCAACAAGGAGTTCAAACTGCTGAGTTGGTGCAAACATGGCAACAAAATTCAGAACAGTTATGGGGAATTCAAAGAGAAATAGATTCAGAAATACATGAGGAATTTGCAGATTTAAGACAAACTATTATTTTATTAGGAGATCAGATTCAAGGTATGAAATTAAAAATGAAAATGAAATGTGATTAGAATCAAACATCTTATTGTATTACTCCTGTGCTTTACAATGCAACTCAGTTTCCTTGGGACACTGTGAAAAAAACATCTTTTAAATCATGATCATTTAACTAAGGAAATTCTATACTTGCAACAAAAGATACATCAAACATTTAAAAAACAATTACAAGTTATAACTGGGGAACATATTTTAAAAGGGTTAATGAATGGGTTAGAACAGTTGCATCCTACACAATGGTTACATAGTTTATCAGGATCTGTTATGTTCATATGTATAATTGTATTAAAATTGTGTTTTCCATATTGTTTAGTCTGCAGAAGATCGCGACATCTTAAGCAATTAATGCATCAGCAATCTGCTACTACGCACATTATGCTATTACAAATAAAAAATAAAGGGGAGATGAAAGAAAAAACAAGGAGCCAGATAAATTTAGATTGAACCCAAAAATGGAAGCATATTCTTGGAGCTAAACATAGTCGAGCGTATGTAAATAATTACTGTTACCTCTAGTCCAACTCTCTGTATTCAAAATTTGATTTTTAGTAAGTGGTCCCAGTCAATTGTGTGTCCATCTGGAATCTTGGGAATGAAGAAAGACCCTCAAACCCCTTCTCCGACTAGCAGGACGTCCCACCAAAGTTTTATGGTGGCCTTTGGGGCGGGAAAAGTCAGGACTTTCTCCCCATTCCAGACCTGAAGGAAGCATAGACTAAAGCAGAAACTAAAGCAAAGACTAAAGCAGAAACTAAATATAGTATAAGACATCTCGGACAAAAAACGTTGAGCTAGTGCAAGCAAACTACATTGAATCTATGAAATTAAGTATCGCACAAAATCCTGTTGAGCCTGCGAGATAAGTCTTCAAGACTAAATACAGTACAAAGCATCTCGGACAAGATACATTAAGCCAGTGCAAGCAAGATACGTTAAGTCAGCAAGATTGAGTAATTGCACAAAAAAAGTCTTGGGCAAGATACAGGACCTAAAGTAAGGACTAGAAGCCAGAAACGCTTTAGATATTCTCGGGGATATTGGGTTTGTAAATGCTCCCTTAAGTAGTACTGAAATATGTTTTAAGAAGGTAAATAAAAAATCTATTAGAAAACCCTGCAGGTTTATCTGACCAATTTAATCAATTTCTTAGCCCAAACGTTTATACTTGGACCAAATTAATGTACATTTTAAATCATTTCTTCTCTAGTAACTTCAGTGTGGCGATCATTGGTGCTTTGCTACTCTTAACTGTATAAGGAGGCATTCGCATAGCACTGCTGTCCTGCATTAATAAGGCTCATAAGACCAGCCATGCCAACAACTGGATTCTGCTTAAAACCCTTGACTCTTGAAGCTCTGTCCATGGCAGCTTAGCTGGTGGCCAAAGACGGGTAAGACCTCCAGAAAAGGGCAGCCTAAGACAGACACAGTCACCCTGAACAAAAAACAAAAAAGGGGGAGATGTTGGAGAAGATGCTGAGATAGCATAAAGGGTTAAGCATTCTAAAAGCATGCTTGCTGGCAGAGACACATTAGTAAATGTCTCCAAGGACACTGCATACTGCAGATATCAGTGGGAGGAGGTAAGGAGAAATGAACTCACCACACAGATGTTATTGTCTGAATTCCCAAGAAGATTGTCTGGGAACTCACAAACAGGTAACGCTCTCACGCACCAAGCTGAGATATTAGATAGACTAATGCATTTAGGGCAAGAAACAATGTTTATACTTATGCCCTTTGGTAGACTGCCAGAGAAGGCTGTGTTCTTGCTGTAGTAAGAGAAACAAAGTGGGAAAGCTAGATGATGGGGGGCAAATTAATGCACTGTTGTAAGGTGAATAAAAGAGAGGGTCACAGTGATCTCAGGGCTTTTTTGCCTGAGTGAGCTGCAGCCCTCTACTTCATATGCATCAGCTTGTCTGACACTTCCTTTGTGCCGCACACTGACAACAACATTGGGTCACCCCACTATTCAAAGAACTGTGGTCAGCTAAGACACTTCCTGAGGGTAAAGAAAACTTGGAATGGGTAGTGGAGAAAGGTAGTGATAAATATGGCTTATGACCATCTGACCAGTTAAAGAAATGAGAACAGTAATGGTTATGAATATTTCTTCCTTTTCTTGAGTATGGTTGTATATGTACATAAAGAACATATCTTTTGTTTTTCTCCACTACCTTATCCCCTTATCATATGTTATAAATTGTATTAGTTTCATGTCATAATATTTAAGTTATAGGATATCAAGTTTAAGAGTGAATATTACCTAAGGATTTATACCCTATTCTAGATAAGTTTAGTGCATTTTTGGTTGCACACAGGGCAGCTGAGTATTATTTAATGAAAAATATGTCTGATATTGTTTTTATTTACAGATTAAATATAGTTTAAGGTGATGTATATGGCTTC
>JAQZBX010041533.1:0-22319 GCA_029593785.1 Cabassous unicinctus | reverse complement strand
ACCCTCGGTGTTGCCACGGGGTCCTTCCCCCTGCCTTGTGCCTCCTTCCCAGGCCCTATGCTTCAGATTTGCCTCAGAGCCAGGTGGAGGCCACATAGATTTCTTCTCCTCCCACCTGAAAAGGGCCTGCTGGGTGGCTGGCCTGTAGCAGCTGGCTCTTAAAGGGGTTATTGGGAAAGGCAAATTGATAATGCCCAAGGGAAGGGTTCATGGAGGGGAGCGTGACTGACACCTGGTGTGTTCCCTGGGGGAACACAAAGAATGGGGTCCCTCCCAGGAGGGGCTTAGGGGCATAGGTTTCTGCCCAGTCTGGGAGTTTTTCAGGGACCCCAACACTTTGCAAGTAAGAGTGTGTATCCAACCCCAGAGATCTTCATCTTAGGCACTTTGCTTTCTTTACTTCTAAGCCCTGGTGAGTTACTTGAGCCTTTAATTTTTCTCTCTTCTTCCCGTTTTACTTCTTTCTGCTTTCTTGGAGTATACAGGGCAGGTGCTGTCTGGGGTCTAGGGTCCCATTCCCACTGTGATCCCTCCAGGTTGTGTAACTTTACTTCTTTTTTTTAATAAACTTTATTTTTTATCTTTAATAATTGAGTATATAAACAATAATTTAAAAATAAAACACTGTTGGATAACAACATACATTTCTCCACTAAATGTACTGGATACTTATAAATTTTTTTTGAATCATGCAATATGTTACACAAACGATTTGGTTCATAGTAATGCAATCATAAAGTATTTTCCTCTTGTGTCTGGCTTGCTTTGCTCAACATAATGTTCTCTAGATTCATCCATGTTATCATGTGCTTTATGACTTCATTTCTTCTTACAGCTACATAATATTCCATTGTGTGAGTACACCACAGTTTGTTTATCCATTCATCAGTTCATGGATACCTGGGTTATTTCCAACTTTTGGCATTCATGAATAATGCCACTATGAGTATTGGTTCATGTCACTGATCTCAGTTTTTCTGGATATATACCCAGTAGCGGTATTGCAGGGTCACATGGCAAGTTTATATTCAACTTCTTTAGGAACTGCCAAACAGTCTTCCACAGTGGCTGTACCATTCTGCATTCCCACCAACAGTGAATAAGTGTTCCTATCTTTCCACATCCTCTCCAGCACTTGTGGTTCTCTGTGGCAGGGGAGGATAATTGGTGTGGTGTATCAGTGATGGGGGATACATGGGAGGAAGCTCACCTGGGCATACATATAAGGCATGTAAGTTTCTTTAAATGTTCATGGGCCATTGCCATGGTGGGTAGAGAGTCATACAATAACTGAAAGAATATCAAATTCCCATCCTGGGGAGCTCTGCCACATTCTATAATAGGTCAGCAAGAATCCCCCCAAATACAGGGGCAATGACTAGTGAAGGAGGATGGTCTCGTGAAGGAGGATGGCCTCCTGACTGGCCCTTGATACTGATGACTGTGTGTATGAAACTTTACTCTTCAAATTGAAACTTAGTATTGTAGGGTGCCTTAGAGTTGCCTCCTGGGAGCATCCTTGTTGCTCAAATGTGGCCTTTCTCTAAGCCAAATTCAGCATATAAATACATTACCTTTCCCCCAGCATGGGACATGACTCCTGGGGATGAGCCTCCCTGGCACTGAGGGATTACTACCAAGTACCAACTTGCAATGCAACTGTAAAAAGACCTTGACCAAAAGGGGGAAAAGGTAAAGAAGAATGAGTTTATATGGCTAAGAGACTTCAAAGTGAGTAGGGAGGTCATTCCAGAGGTTACACTTACGCACATCTCAGCATGATCTCTTTGACTGCTAAAGTAGATACTACCCAAAATAGCATGACTCCTGAGAGCTCTGGAGACATCCAGACAATAGAGTCAGGGCAGAAAACTCAAGAGTTTGGTGCCTTGCCAATGGGCCCACTTTGGGATTTATGCTCCCCAGAGTGACAGATTTGGACTCGGTGTGGCTTCCCTACACATGGTTCTTCTGTCCTATTTGGACCTATAATTAATGGTAAAGCTAGTACTCCAGATATCTGCATGCCCTCCAGGCAGGTTGGGAACAGTCTGGGTGGGGCTGCTTCCAAGGGCAGCATGGGGAGAGCTTGAAATTAGATCGTTAAAGCTTCAAATCTGTTTATGGATGTACCACATTTTGTTATCCATGCACCAGTTAATAGACATTCCTATTTTTTCCCCAGTTTTTGCTGCCATGAACTTGCCCCAGGAATCATTGCACAGACATGATTTCATTTGTCTTGGATAGATTTCTCAGAGTGGAATTAGCAAGAATTATAGGTAAGTTTATGTTTTTAAGAAACTGACAATTGTTTCTCAAAGTGTCAGCACCATTTTGTATTCTCACCAGAAATGTATGAGGATTCCAGTTTTTCCACATCTTTAACAGATGGTATTATCTCTCTTGATTTTAGCCATTCTAGTATGTGTATATGATAACTCATAGCAGATTTTAATTTGTATTTCACTAGTGATGAAAAGAATTGAACGTGTCTTCTTTGGTAAATGTGTATTCACATATTTTCCCATTTTTAAGTGCTGTTTGCCTTTTAAAAAAAAAATCAATTTTATTGATACATATCAACAAAGCATACAATTCATCCAAAGTGCATAATCAGTGGTATTTGGCACAATCACATTGTTGTGCCTTCATCACCTCAGTCATCATTAGAGCATTTTCATTATTTCAATGATAATAAACAAAAAAACTAATAAGAAAATCCATCACCTCTCGATCTCTCTATGCTTCCCCTGCTGTCCACAGCTCCCATTTCTGGCTATTTTTGCCCTAATACTTTTTTCTTTCCTATATAAATTGATTTGTATTTATGTTTTATATAAATGGAATCATACACTATGTTGCACAATACTTTTAGTTCATAGTAATGCAATCTTCCTGTATTTGTCCTTTTGTGTCTAGCTTGCTTCACTCAGCATACTGTCCTCCAGGTTCGTCCATGTTGTCATATGCTTTATGACTTCATTTCTTCTTACAGCCACATAATATTCCATCGTGTGAATATACCACAGTTTGTTTATCCATTCATCAGTTGATGGACACTTGGGTTGTTTCCAGCTTTCGGTAATCGTGAATAAAACTGCTATGAACATAGGTGTGCAGATGTCTATTTGTGTCATTGCGCTCAGTTTTTCTGGATATATACCCAATAGTGGTATTACAGGGTCTCGATGCAAATCTATTTTCAACTTCTTTAGAAACTGCCAAATATTCCTTCACAGTGGCTGTACCATTCTGCATTCCTTTTAACAGTGACTAAGTTATGTTCTCATATTCATTTGTCTCAATGTATTTAGTGATTTCACTTGCAATTTCTTCTTTGACCCACTGATTATTAAGGAGTGTGTTGTTTAGCCTCCACACATTTGTGAATTTACCTTTTTCCTGTTTGTTATTGATTTCAGTTTCATTCCCTTATGATCTGAGAAGGTGCTTTGTATGATTTCAGTCATTTTACATTTATTGAGAGCTGCATTGTGCCCTAACATATGGTCTATCCTGGAGAAGGGTCTATGGGCATCTGAGAAGAGTGTATGTATACCCTGCTGAGTTTGGATGCAGCATTCTGTATATGTCTTTCAAGTCTAATTCATTTATCATATTGTTTAAGTTCTCTATTTCCTTGATTATCTTCTGTCTAGTTGTTCTGTCTAATGATGTGAGTGGCGTGTTGACGTTTCCAATGATTATTGGATGTCTGTTTCTCCCTTCAGTTTTGCCAGAGTTTGCCTCATGTATTTTGAGGCACCCTGGTTAGGTGCATAGATATTTATGTCTATTATATCTTCCTAGTGGATTGTGTCTTTTATTAATAATTAATGGCCTTCTTTATCTCTTATAATTTTTTGCATTTAAAGTCTGTTTTGTCCAATAATGGTATAGCTACCCCTGCTCCTTTTTGGTTACTATTTGCATAGAGTATCTTTTTCCAACCTTTCACTTTCAGCCAGTTTGTATCCCTGGGTCTAAGGTGGGTCTGTTGTAAGCAGCATATGGAGTGCTCATGTTTTTTTATATACATTCTGTCAGCCTATATCTTTTGATTGGCAAATTTAATCTATTAACATTCATTGATATTACTGTAAATGCATTATTTATTTTCATCATTTTATTCTTTGGTTTTCTTTTGTCATGTATTTTGGTCTGTGTATTTACTCTTTTGGTTATCCTTTCTGCTATTCTTTCTTTTGTACTCCCCTCCAGGCCTCTTTCTCCTGTCTTTTTCTTTCAGGTTCTAAGGCTTTCTTTAATATTCCTGCAAGATGGAATCCTTTTTACAAACCCTCTTAGTTTCTGTTTGTGAATCTTTTATACTCACCTTCATATTGGAAGGACAATTTTCTGGATGCAGAATTCTTGGCTGGCAGTTTTTCTCTTTCAGTCTCCTAATTGTATCATACCACTGTCTTCATGGTTTCATGGTTTCTAATGAGAAATCTGCAGTAAGTCTTACTGGGCATCCCTTGTAAGTGATGCTTTGTTTCTTCCTTACTGCTCTCAGAATTTTCTTTTTGTTTTTGACATTTGACATTCTGAGTAGTATGTTTATTGGAGTACATCTATTCAGATTTATTCTGATTGAGGTAAGGTGGGCTTCTTGGACATGTAGGTTCATTTCTTTTGTGAGAGTTGGGAAATTTTCAGCTATTATTTCCTCAAATATTCTTTTTACCCCCTTTCCCTTCTTTTCTCCATCTGGAACTTCTACGACATGTATATTGTTCCTTTTTGTGTTGTCATTCAATGCCCTGAGCCTTTGCTTAATTTTTTCCATTTTTTTCTCCCTCTGTTCTTTTGTCTCTTCAAATTCAGCTGTTCTATCTTGGATATCAATTGTTCTTTCTTCTGTCATTTCAAGTTTGCTGTTGTAAGCCTTTAATGTGTTTTTGATCTCACCTATTTTGCCTTTCATTGTCACAAGATCTGTTACTTTTCTGTTCCGGATTTCAAATTCTTCTTTGTGCTTGCTCAGTATCTTCTTGATGTTGTTCATCTCTTTAGCCATATTGTCTTTCATCTCATTAATTTGATTTTGGAAATTTGTACACTTCTCATTAACTAGTTCTCTCAAATCATGCATCTTTTCTGGGACTTTGATATATTCCTTTTCCTGGGCCATGGCTTCCATTTTCTTAGTCTGGCTAATATATTTTTGCTGATGTCTAGGCATTTGATTAGGATGTAGTTTACTCAGATGCTCAATTTCTTTCTCTTTAATTGGGATTTCATGGCAGGAGGCTGTGTGTTACTGCTGCTCTTTGATTCTTTGTTTGACCTGGATTGTTAGGGTTGTCCCTGTTAGTTGCTCAATCCTGGGCCCTGGACTCTGTAATGGGTTGCAGACCTGCTTCCTAGGGCCTTACAGGGGAAGCTATAAAGGCCAGAAAAAGCCTGTCTAACTTAATTTATTTTTAATTTTCTCACATGTACTACCTAGTTCTGCCAGCAGATGGGACTGCTTGGCAGCCCTCTCAGTTCAATCCTGGTTGGAGTGTTTTCGTTTTCTTTTTCTTTATTTATTTTTTCACTTTATTTTGTATATTTAATAATTGAAAATATAAACAACTAAAAACTAAAAATTAAACAAAGATGAATAAATACATACATTTCTCAATTAAAAACTGGATACATATAAATTTTTTTTGAATCAAACAATATGTTACACAATATATTTGGTTCATTGTAACACAATCATACAGTATTTGTCCTTTTGTGTCTTGCTTGCTTCACTCAACATAATGTCCTCCTGGTTCATCCATGTTGTCATATGCTTTACAACTTCATATCTTCTTACAGCTGCATAATATTCCATCATGTGAATAGACCAGTTTGTTTATCCATTCATTGTTTGATGGACACCTGGGTTGTTTCCAACTTTTGGCAATTGTGAATAACACCACTATGAACATAGATGTGCATATGTTTATTTGTGTCACTGTTCTCAGTTTTTCTAATTATATACGCAGTACTTGTATTGCAGAGTCACATGGGAAGTATATATTTAGCCTCTTTAGGAGCTACCAAACAGTCCTCCACAGTGTCTGTATCATTCTGCATTCCCACCAACATTGAATAAGTGTTCCTATTTCTCCACATCCTCTCCAACACTTGTAGCTCTCTGTCTTTTTAATAGTGGCCATTCTAATAGTTGTGAAATGAGATCTCAATGTAGTTTTGATTTGCATTTCCCTAATCATTAATGATGTTGAGCATTTTATCATATGTTTATTTTTGCTATTTGTATTTCTTCTTTGGAAAAATGTCTATTCAAGTGTTTTGCCCATTTTTACTCAGGTCATTTGTCTTTTTATTATTGACTTGTTACATCTCTTTATATTTCATGAATATTAAACCCTTATTGGACATGTGATTTCCAAGTATTTTCTCCCATTGAGTTTACTGCCTTTTCACCACTTTGACAAAGTCCTGTGAGGTGCAAAAGTGTTCAATTTTGAGGAGGTCCCTTTTATCTATTTATTTCTTTTGTTGCACATGTTTTGATTGTAAGGTCCAAGAAACCATCACTTACCACCAGGTCTGGAAGATGTTTCCATACATTTTCTTCTTGTAGTTTTATGGTCCCAGCTTTTGTATTTAGGTCTTTCATCCATTTTGAGTTGATTATCGTATAGGGAGTGAGATAAGGGTCCTCTTTTATTCTTTCAGTTATAGATATAAAGTTCTCCCAGCACCATTTGTTGAAGAGATTGTTTTTTCCCATTAACATGGACTTGGTGAGTTTGTAAAAAACTAGTTTTCTGTAGAGGTGAGAGTTTATTTCTGGGTTTGCAATTCTATTCCACTGATCGATGTGTCTATCTTTATGTCAGTATCATGGTGTTTTGACCACTGTAGCTTTGTAATATGTTTCAAGGGTAGGCAGTGAAATTCCTCCCATGTCACTCTTCTGTTTTGGAATGCTTTTGGCAATTTGGATACACTTTTCCTTCCAAATGAATTTCATAATTGCCTCTTTTTTAAAAAATTATTTTCTTTTTATTTTTTAAAAGATACTTAAATTACATAAATGCTACACAAAAAATATAGGGAATCCCATATACCCCACTCTCCATACCTCCCACACCCTCCCACATGAACATCCTTCCTTAGTGTGGCACATTCATTGCAATTGATAAATGCATCTTGGGGCATTGCCACTGAGTGTGGACCATAGTTCACATTGTATTTTACACTCTCTCCCACACAATTCTGCAGGTTATGGGAAGATATAGAATGACCTATATCTGTCATTGCAATTTCTTTCAGGATGATTCCCAAGTCCCCAAAAGGGCCCCATATTACACCTGTTTTTCCCTCTCCCTGCCCCCAGAGCCTTCAGTGGCCACTGCCTCCACTTCAATGTTGTAATTTCTTCCATTGCTAGAATCACAACAAGTATTTAGTGGAATACCAGTAAGTCACTCTAGTCCATAGTTCATTCCTCAATCCTGAAGATTCTGGGGTGGTGATGTCCACTCCATCTCTAATTGAGAGGGGCCTTCAATCCCATACAGCTGATGGATGAGATTCTCTTGTTTGCAGTTCCTTGGTATTGTGGTTGTCAATCCTAACCTCCTTATTAGTTGACCTGGGTGAGTCCAATGAACTGGAGAGTAGGTATTGCAATTCTGCTGAGGCTCAGGGCCCAGCTGGCACATGGACAGCCCAAAAATGCCCAGTCTTTTGGATGTATACCTTCAAACTCCAGCACCAAATATAGGTTAAATAGAAGTGACACATGAGCCATGTCTAAGGAAGCCATAATTGAGTCTAACTCTGTCAGTCTTGGGAGCACAAACTCCAAAGTAAGGCCCACTGGCAAGGCACCAAACTCTGGAACTATCTGCCTTGATCATAGGACCTGGGTGTCTCCAGAGATCTCAGGGGCTGCACTACTTGGGGGTAGTATCCACTTTTGCAGTCTGTGAAATCCTGCTGAGATGCATAAGTGTTACCTCTGGGTTGACCTCCTGACTCAGTTGGAAGTCTCTTAGCCATACAAACTCATTTATCTTTACTTTTTCCCCCTTTTTGAGGTCTTTTTTCCAGTTGCATTGCTAGTTGGTGCTTGGTAGTAATCCCTTGGTGTCATGGAGGCTCATCCCTGGGAGACATGTCTCACACTGGGGGAATGGTATTGCATTTATATGCTGAGTTTGGCTTAGAGAAAGGCCATATTTTAGCAACAGAGAGGCCCTCAGGAGGCAACACTTAGGTCCCCACAACACTGGGCTAAGTTTCAATTTCAAGAGCAAAGGCTCACTAGCATAGTCATCAATATCAAGGACCCATCAGTGGACCATCCTCCTTTGCAAGTTATTGTCCCTGCACTTGGAGGACTGTTGCTGCTCCATTAGAGAACATGGCACAGCTCTCCAGGATGGGAATTCAATATTCTATCGGTTATTGTGTGAATCTCCACCTACTGTGACAATGCCCCATGAACATTTGAACACATTTATATACCTTATATGTATGTCCTGGTGGACTTCCTCCCATATATCCCCCATCACTGACATCCCATACCAATGATCCTCCCCTGCCCTAGTTGTAACTCTTCTGTGATCCAAAGCTTCTTCAAAAATGAAGCCAGTAGGACAACCAGCAAGATTGTGGAAGAGTAAAGAGCACCTAGAATCAGCTCATGCTATAAGGCAGTTGGTGATCACCCAGAGTTATCTAGAGCACTTGTTTGGGGACTTGAGGTGGTCAGAAGTGCATCCTGCAACATCCTTGAAAGAATGGAAGGAGGAGACTGCCCATCTGCAGAGAAGATCATAAGTAGAGCACTCCATGCCATGGAGGCAGGTGCCCAAGGAGGCACAAGCCACCTTGGGAGCTGTTCCACAGCTGGAATTGGAAGCTCTACTTCCCAAAAATGGGGGAGAAAGAGACAGTTGGGCACCAACTTCAGCTACTGATTAGTAAATTCAGCAGGCTTAAAGTATAATCCTAAGAACAGCCAAAGTTTGAACCTGTCCAAGTCAGAAAGAGGCCAGTAGCCACCACCTTAACTCCACACCTTACTCAAGGGGAAGCAGGGCTGACTAAAAATCACAGTGCTGGTAGGGACTGACTTCTTTCCATATAGATCAGATTGTCACTCTAGCCTAAGACCCAGACCCATCTTGGGCAGGGAGGAAGCTGAGGGGAGCTGTGCCTGCCTCTCCAGGGAACTACAGGCCATGCTGCAGCCAGTGATCATCCTATTTTGGCAGTGCAAACCACCCCAAGAGCTAAGAACAGCTAAAGTTTGAGCCTATCCAGTCAGAAGGAGGACAGTAGCTGCCATTTTGACTCCACCCCCAGCATGAGGGGACGCTGGGCTGACTGAAAACACAGTAATGGTAGAGACCAGTTTCTTACACCCAGATCGGCCTGCAGCCCTAGCCTAGGCTTCAGCACCACTTCTAGCAGGAAGGAAGCTGGCGGGCCCTGCACCAGCCTATCCAGGTAATCACAGATACATTTAGCTGGGACAGACTGAATAATCAGAAGTCTACCAGGGCAACTGTGGTCATCTTGGACCTGCAGTGCATAGATTGCTTGCCAGAACTGCAGCTCCATCCCCTCTCCAGGCAGGGTAGAATGGGGCATTGAGCTTCATCAGTCTCTGTGGGCAACTAGAGTCTAGGCCTGCATGAGTTGGATTATTCCACATAGCTGTGGCTCTGTCCCTATCCCTGGCAAAGGAGAAAGTTGGGAGAAGCTTCATTGGTCTTTTAGACAATGAGGGCAGCTTGAGCCTCCATAGCTTATAGCACCAACTACATCCTTGGCTCTTACTACATGACCAGCAAGGGAGAAAGGGCAGAAAGCCTTAAATTAAAGAGAAAAACTGCACCCAGAATAAATACTTCTAGTGAGCCAGATGCCAAGACACCCAACAACAAAAAGTTTACAATCCACAATGTAAAATTTACAAAATTTACAAGAAGCAGGAAGATATGGCCCGGTTAAAGGAACAAGCCTCCAGATGACATAAAGGAGTTGAGAGAACTAATCATAGATGTTCAAACAAATCTCCTTAATAAATTCAATGAGATGGCTAAAGAAATTAAGGATATTAAGAAGACATTGGATGAGCACACAGAAGAATTTGAAAGCATACATAGAAAAATAGATCTTATGGGAATGAATGGAGCAATAAATGAAATTAAAAATACACTGGAATCATAACAGCAGATTTGAGGAGGCAGAAGAAAGGATTGGTAAGCTTAAAGAAATGGCCTCTGAAAGTGAACATACAAAAGAACAGGTGAATAAAAGATTGGAAATTTTAATTTTGATATAATTACAGACTGACATGCAGCTGTAAGAAATAGAGAGCTCCTGTATGCCCCTTATCCACCTTCCCCCAATGGTAACAACTTGCAAAACTTTAGTAAAATATCACACCAGGATAAACTGACATTGATATATTCAAGATACAGAACATTTACATTACCACAAGGTCCCTCATGTTGCCCTTTAAAGCCACACCCACTTCCCTCCCATCCCATACCCTCCTTGATCTCTGGCAATCACTAATCTGTTCTCCATTTTTATAATTTTGTCATTTCAAGAATGTTATATAAATGACACTGCATAGGCAGTGCCGAATAGGGGAGGACAGAGCAGTATGTCAAGCCCTCAATGGTGTTGCAAGTAACTACAAATCTTGCTCTTCAAAGAGTGAAGCCTAGTGGTTGCCCTGGATCCCAAGGGGAAGGGGAGGGAGGAATAGAATAAATGGAGCATGGGGCATTTTGGGGGCAATGGAAGTATTCTACATGATTTTACAATGATGGATACAGACCATGTTAAATTTCATCAAAATTTATTAAAGTGTATGGTCCAAAATGTAAACCGTAATGTAAACCATTAACCATGGTTGGTAGCTATGTTTCAATATTTGTACATCAATTGTAACAAATGTACCATCCACATATAAAATGTTATTAATAGGGGAAAGGGACTCCACTGCAGTGGAGTCCATGGGTCAGACAATGTCAATATTTTAGATCAAAGTTCTCCAGAATAGAATGAATACATTAAAATGAAAAACAAAAAACAAAAAACATTGCAATTAATAAAATAACTTTCACTAGATGGAAAGTCATGCCACAAATCAAAAGAAAGTATTTATAAAACACATTTATGACAAAGAACACATATCCTAAATAAAGTACACTTTTATGAGAACAGAGTAATACTACTAATAAAAATAGACTTAGTCACTATGAGAAAGAAAATTATATCCCAATAGTCCTCATAAATTTACAAGAAAAAAACATTTGACGCAATATTAACAAATCAAATTTGGAAACACATAAAAAGATATTAAATAACAATCAAGTAAGGTGTATCTCAATGAATGCATGACTCAGAAAACATTTGGAAATACATTAATTTAATTTGCCTCTGTCATGAAATAAAATTAAAATTTTATATTCATCTCAATACGTGCATAAAAGTCTTTCTCAGAATTACCAGGGGCCTCTGGAAAGGCTTCCCATCAGGTGAACCTATAGTTTTTTTGTACATTCCCTTGATTATTTTTAGAATGCTCTCCTACATTCCTAGTTTGACAAGAGTTTGTCTCCTGGATGGATGTTTGCATCTCTTGCCTACCCTGGGTCCTGGTGTTAAAAAGCACATCAGTATGTACCCCTGTGTCCTCCCAGCTCAGAGGCTCATCTGTAATGCACCTGGCACTGGAGGATCCTTCATGAGGCAGTCGTGAGAACTGGTGGCTGTTCTAAGGATGATACACTTACCACTGTTCATCCTGCTTACATATCCCAGCCTCTTGCTAGAAAGCTGGAATTCTGCAAATGCAATAGAAAAGGAGCCAGTTATCTCACAGGTTATGCTATTGTTCTGGAAAGGCATCCTTGCTCCTGGGGTGGATACAGAAAGTGCACCTGGGCCCTCACAACTAGACACAGGAACTCTTACTCCCTAAATACAAGATATATCAAAAAGGGAGCTATTTCCCAATCAGAGGTGCTGGATGGGGTGGAAGCAGTTGCAAACATCCTCAGTTTCCCAGGATTCCTGGAATGTCAAGTCTGAAAGGCACTGGGCTTCCTGGAAGGATGTCACACCAGCTCTGCATGTAGAAACCTGTGGTTTTGCCAAAAGGATTGTGTAAATGAGTTCTTCCTGTTGACCATGATTTCATCACAGAAAACTGTTAAGTTTGGTGCTTGACATTTTATTTATAGGAAAATACTTGATATTTTAGGGTAAAAGAATATATGGATAAATGGTTGACTAATACATTCATGAAAATTTTAAATAAAACAGACTAAGTGTAAATGGCTTTACAGATGTTCTTTGGACAAGGGAAAAATAAACAATGTGAGTCTGTTACTTTATCTTATAATTTATTACCTTCTAAGGTACACATGAAAAAAAACTGTGTTCTGTGTGTGAGTGGCATCCCATGTAATAGCATCAGAATTTATAAGTGATTTGCTACAAGCACAGGGACTTGATCCTTGATGCCATGAAGCATGGAGAGAACACACTGAAGCCCCTGGATGATGCCCCTGTGGCCATGCCTGGGTTTCCCTCTTCCTGACCTTCCATCTGAGGGCACAAACTCTCCATGATGGTGGGAGAGGGCTATTTTTCATGTACATACTCAGGGTATTTACTTAAATTAATAGAATTAATGGCACAAAGTCAGATGAAAGCAAGTTTTGTTTAAGCTTTCAGCCATAGACAGTAGAAACTGCAGGGGTGGGGAACCATAAACAGATATGTGAAAGCATTTTTAAAAATCTTTAGATTGTTTGAATCTTGAACACATAATAGCATTGCTGAGAAAAGACTCACTGTCAGTTTTCTGAAGGATTAATTCTTGTAAAGAAAGAAGTGGGAACCCCAGGCAAGGCCAGGAAAGCCATCCCCAACTGTTCTCTGCACCTGCTCCTGGGGTTGCCCGTGTGACCCCTAGTGGTCCTGAGCACCCCCTGCAGCCCAGCTCCCTCCTGTGTCCTGCAAGGGAAGTTTGTGTCTGGGCTTACCCTGACTTCCTCTCACTGTGTCTGCTGCACAGTTATATGTGGCTGTGTCCTCATCTCTCAGGATACTCAGCTTTGAATAAACCTTGTTCTTGGAAGTGTCTCTGGTGATGCCAAGTTGGGATTTAAGAGTCAGGTTATAGTATGATTTTCTATCATACTCCATGGCACCAACCCATTGCAGCCCCTTTCCTGGAGCCTGGCAGATCCAGTGCACACTATTGCTGGTTAAAGAGAATCCAGATACTGTGCGGGTAAGGGACAGGGTCTGTGAGGGCTTCACCAGGCCAGGTCCTGACTCCTGCAGCTGCACCTGGGACAGGACTCCTGGGGACAAGGAGAACCACAGTGAGTCTGCGCTCAGATGCACCATCCCATTACCTTCATGTCTGAATCCCTGAGACACTCACATCTGGGAACTACTATCAGAAATAGGAAGAACCACAAGGTTTTTATATTCTTCTGGATGAGGACCATGAATCTAGAAAGTATTTTTCAGACTGTGTGGAACCTTAATTTAAGTAAACAAGTGCCATAGTTTCATCGGTTTGCCCATGTGATGATTTGAATTTGGGAGGTAACTCTGTATGTAAAATGAAAGAAGGTGAGGGGAGGTCCTTGTCTTATGGGGATCCTTGGTGGGAAGGTGCTAGCTGATATCTCAGAGAACACAGTCCTCTCCCTGGGGTGCACCATTACCAAGACCAAGTTCCTCTACTTCCAACCCAGAACTGTGTTGAATGAGTTGGACAGGGAGCTAAATTTGAACAAGGATCAAGGATGGCTTTGAGAATATGTTTTTTTTTGTCATTACTCCAAGGGATTACATATGTATAATATGAAAAACCCCTATTAAAGTTGGTTGTGACAGTTTCTTCTTGTTTTTCAGTGTCTGTGGAAGGATGGGCATTTGGAGCTGTTTTTTTTTTTTTTTACAGTTTTGCTGATGTCATTACACAATAGTCAGTCATGTTGAATGTGAATTCATAGTGAGATTTCAGAACTCTTAGATATTAACACTAAAATTATTTTCTGGGTGAGCCCTCATTTCTGACCAACATGATGGCATGTGGAACACATCAACAGCTTCAGCACCTGTCCTTGAGCTATCTTATCTGTGCAAATTTGGCAGGAAAACCACCCCCAGTCTCAATGCCCTCACCTGCACATTGACCTATTTAGATCCACTTGTTTCTAAAAACCCCATCCATCTTACCAAATCATGAAATGAACTTGAATGCAGTTTATTGCCATCTAGTGTTCAATAATATTAATGAATTGAATTTCAAATAAGAAACATACAGGGCAGATATCACTAGCACTGCAAGAATTATTGGAGGCAGTGAAGAGATGTAAACTGTACTAGATCTGGAGCCTGAAGTCTCAGTTTCTCATGGCAGGCTTTGTGAATTAAGGACAATATCTGGAACCCCATGCTAAGTCATCCCACACTCATGGAAGTCTGGGATAGAAGATTGTGAGATTGAAAGTCAGTGACACAGAGGGGATGAGCTGCATGCAGCAAGCCAGGAACTCACTCTAGACTCAGTGAGGCTGTAGGATAAATATTTTGTCTCTGCCTTGAGGAGCATGAGGCCACAAATTGTGCCAATTACTACAGAAGCTTGAAGAAATTGGACTAGAATCTGGGTAATGTATTGAAGGTTATACAAAGACTCTTAATCATAGAAGTTGTTCCCAGAACTACAAATAAATGCTGTTAATGGTGAAAGGGCATGGAATACAGTATTGGCTTTGAGATGAGGACACACAGGGACCTGTGTGGAGACATAGGACTGGAAAGATGACAACTAGAAGATGTGCTGGGTCAGAAGGTCACCATGAGAATAGTTCCTTGGCTGTGGTATGTTGTGTAATAAGAGCTACCCATAGTGTTAAGGCCTGTTAGGGAGAAAAATCAGGTGAGAACTTGGCCTCACCATTGATTTAATTCATGGCCTCCACTGGGAAGCGAGTGCCAATTGCACATCAAGAATCCTCTGGTGGAGGGAGTTAGAAGCACCTAGAAATTAAAAAACATAAGCGTATTCTTGGAGAAAGGAATCAGGTTTTTAACCAAGGTGTCCCAGGAAAGGAAGCTCCAGGGTACAGTTTCATTCAAGGTGAACCAAAATGGTGTTGATTCTTCAGTATACAACACAAACCTCACTTTTCCTTTCCCCTTTTACAATTTGAGAAATAGGAAACAGATAAAACAGGCCTAGTCATGATGTCCCTGAGATAGTCCCCGTTCACTCCCCACTGAGAGCCATTCTCACAGAAACTTCAGTAAAATGCCTCAGGTGAACCCCAGCTGCTAGAATTAACCCTGTGAACAGAAGAGAAAAGCAAGAGAGTTTGAATCATTTGGAATAGACCTTCCCTTTGTCAGAACTAATCTACAGTGTAACACTTATTAAAAGCCTATATATTTACTAGTGAATATGTTAATGAAATGTAAAAAACAGGGATAAAAATTTAGTTCATATTGATGTACAGTTAACATATAATCATTTTATATATTAAAGTATAAAATTTAATAAGTATTTACATACCTATACATTTGTGTAATGACCACTGCAAAACAGATGGTGAACGTACAAAACTTTTCTCATACCTTTTTAATTCATCCTTCCTTTCCCTTCCATTTTCTCCAGGCAATATTTGATATTCTTTTGATAATAGGTTTGTTGAGTTATAAATCATATACCTTAAAGTTAACACATTTAAGTGCATAATTCAATGATTTTTACTTGATTCACAGATATGTGCCACCATCACCAGAGTCAAATTTGGAATATGCTTCACAAAGAAACAATGAAAGCTCTAGATTATCATTCTCCTATTTATCCTCCTTCCATCTAGCCCTAAGCAGCCAACAATCTACTTTCTATCTCTATAGATTTCCCTAATCTGGACTTTAATATTAAATAAGTCATTAAATATGTGTTCATTCATAACTGGATCCATTAACTTATAGTTAATATAATGGTGTTCCAAGGTTCATTCATACTGGAACAAGTATCAATACCTCATGCCTTTTATATTTTTAAGTGTTATGATTACATATATACAACATAAATTTCCCACATTAAATACTTTCATATGTTCAATTGTGATATTAATTATATTTGCAGTTTTGTGCTATAAGTACTATCAAACATTTACAAAATATTTTCATCACCTTAAACAGAAACTCTGCCTCCATTAAACACTAGCTCCCTATTCTCTGCCCATGAAACAGGTAACTGCTAATCTGCTTCCTCTCTCTGTGAATTTGCTTTTTCTAGGCATTTCATTTAAGTAAAATAATATAATACTTTTCTTTGTATTGGCCCATTCAACACAATATCTTTATCATTTTTCAGGCATGCTGTAGAATGCATCAAAACTTCATCCCTCCTTACAAATGAAATATATTTCATTGTGTATATACACCAAATTTTCTTTATCCATTTATCTGTGTATGGACACAAGGATTGTGCCCACCTTTTAGCTATTACAAATAATATTGCTCTAACATTGGTCTACAAATATAGGTTTGAATTCCTCTTTTCACTATTTTTAAGTATATATTGAAAAGTGTGATTTCAGGCTGCATAATTTAATTTTGTACATGTGTGTGTGTGCCCCCACAGCATTCATCTTTCTTTAGCTAAACCACCCAAATCAACACTGACCACAGAACTAGTTAATAAGCATCATTCCAGCCCTGAGGCATGAACTTCCCCTGAGCCCAAAACCATATCTGAGACCACCACAAATGCCACCCACACACCTCATGTGAAACCACAAGCTTGTCCCAAAGGATAATATAAACATAAAAAATGCCCTATTCCCCCAGGGCCTTTTCATGGACTTGCTTTAAACTAATCAAACCGTGACTCCCATGGGGAATCTACTAACACCCAGCCCTTGGTCCCAATAAATATATAATCACTCTGGTCTACTTTCTCAGCGTGAGTGCTCCAAGCTGCTGGATGAGCCACCTGAGATGATTGGATTTCCTGGTATCACCTCATGATACTCACCTCTCCTTGGGACCTGTGGATAACAGACTATCTTTTTTCATCCCTTATGGACTCAGGTTCCCATTGTGTTGCACCTGATCTCCACCTGGACTCAAATTCAAAATCCATCTTAACTGGTTTGAAACAAGTAGATATTAAAGTGTGTTGTTCATGACAACGGGAAATGAGGAATAAAGGCTTTTGGCTGCTCTCAGCTTGCTAACTTTTTCTCCCAGAGAGCTAACACAGGGAAAGTTCCATGGCTTTCTGACCAATGTCCATGTTACTTTTTTCTACTGTCTGTTTCCTCTGCCAGGTGTTGCCTAGATTTCCCACCCCAAGTTAATGGTCCTATAGTTCTACTTACTCTTCAGGATCTGCTAATCCTAGTATGGCAAGAGGTGAGACCCTGTGGTTTTGAGTGCTCCCTCATAAGGGAAATAGTATTATTGGTTGACACTGCCACTGCATCACTGAGTAGCACTGGCTACATAAGGAAGGATTCTGATGGGCACAAGAGTAGAAGCCTAAACCACAGGGACAAGTATCTCTTGCCTGGAGCTGTGACTTGTAAGTGAGGTGGCTGGGACTGAAAGCATGTGGGGATAAAGTAAGAGTGATAGACCTCTCAGCAACTGGTCCACAGTAGTTGGGATACTGCTGTGGGAGACTCCAACCACTGAGTCTATGGCCCATGTGTTAGGGTCTTACACCACTTGTTTGAAGGGGCACTTTCTCCATTGGAAGCATAAAGGCACCTCACACACAATGGTGATGCAAGGGTCTGCAATCCTTATTTTGCTACCGTCTCCATGCTTTTGCTCTTTCCTCCCTGACCCTTTGGTCTAAAGAGGATCTAAATTCTTGTGAGAGGTAGCTAAGGACCTATTGTGTAAGAAAAGTGGGCTGTGCATATTGTACCAGTACCCGCTAAGGCACCAGAGTATGTTCCTAAGTTGCTTAAGAAATGTAAGACTCAAATGAAATGTTCAAGGGCCCTACTCACTGCTGCTGTTTATCAGCAGGACAAGGACCTGATGTTAGACTCTCACAATCTAGGGCAATGACTAATGATCCAGCAACACCATGGAAGTAAAAAAAACCTCAAGCCCCATGAGGTTGATTGGGTCTCCTTAGAGAGAGAAATGGTTGCCTATGAGTGCAGTCTACAGGAATCACAAGTGTTTCCCATAAGTACAAATAACAGCAAGCAAGAGCCCAAATTGGAAAGTGAAACTGAAAATTTTGATTGGAGATCAAATTGAAGGGGACAAGAAGAAAGGGCAGATTGGTTGATGTGAATCTAAGTTTGTATTGGATTTGACACTCTCATTCAAGAAAATGAAGCAATGGACTGGTATCACAAAAGACTATGAGCCCCTCCCCTATTGACTTAAATATTTATAACATTAAAGAGTAAATAAAGATATACCTGTCCATAGTGGGTATACCTGCCAAGACAGATGCCCACTGGCAGTCAAGTAATAAGGCCCTATTGTTACTTAAAAAGATAGAGATGATATGAATAGTATAAAATTTCTTTGAACATTCAGTCAAAAGAGACCTAGAGCTCCTCTTCCAACCTAAGGAGGCCTCCCTTTGAGAACAAGCAGTGGAAAATTTTCTTACAGAGCATCCCAACCCCTCAACTTACTGGGGAGAATTGTTTAACCATTTTGGCAAGGCTCAAAGTATCCATGAGGTTATGGATAGGTTGGAGCCATTGGCACAACATCAGTGAGACTCATGTCAGAGCCACAATTTCTTCCTTATCAGGCCCAGGGTGCCACCCTACAGCAGGGCACTTGGCTTCTCCGTTGGAGGGCTTGGCCTCTTTCTCCTGCTTATCAAACACCCAGTCCCCAGCCCACTTAGGAATTGTGACACTTTGAACAAGTCTTATTGGACAGCTACCCCTACTGGTGCTTTAAACTCATCACCTACAATAAGACCAAATTCTTGGTTTTATGTCAAATGGAACACCCATGGAATTGTCCCTGCCAATCAAGGTGATAAATTTGCAATTTTGCCGGAAACAAGGTCCTGGGGAGCTCTGGCCTGTAATCCAAGATCTCAAAGAAGGAATCTTACACCTATCATCTCCCCATACAATAGCCCTATGCATCCAGTTCTTAAAGCCTCCACCAATGAAGGGCAATTAACTGTCAATTATACCATCCTTAATGCACAATTCATAGCCATCTAAACTCCAATTTCTAATACTACCTAATTAATAAAATATATGTACACAAAAGCAAGGGGAGTTACTTTACTCTGACTTACTTGGCCAACCTGATTTACTGAGTACCAATAACAAAAATAAAATAACATGAGTTTAAAAAAATTCCTAACCCCTACTGAAAAGACCTTAACAAATGGTCTTTAATAAATTGTAAAAAAAAAAAAAAAAAAAAAAAAAAAGTGCTTGATGCTGCTTGTGAGGTTGGAATGGTAAGTGAATTTACTAACCATCTTGATTTGCTTGAGCTTCCATTTTTTCCAAGGAGTTATAGAGAAGAAACAGAATTTAACTGAAGCAAGCTGACATACCAATAATCCTTTGTGGTGGTGATTTAAAAAACCCTGCCTGAGCTTGAGAGGAAGAACAGTAATAAAGAGTTCAAGCTGACACTACCAAGGCGTGCTGGCCTTCATGAGATAGCTACAATCCTACATCCACATCCTGCTTGCTGATTTACAAACTGGGCCTCAAGGACACCCCTCCTCAACAGCCCTGTAGCCCCTATAGACTGAAGAGCTTGTGGAACACAGGTACTAACCAGAACCCCTTTATCCCTCCCCATTCCCCCACATCTGTCCTTTGTCTCAAGCAGCCATATAAGCTGCTTCTCCATCTCAACCCTTTGAACAGAAACCTCTTATGGTGCTGCTCCTACATTAATTAATGCAACTTTAGCTCAACAAACTTGCTCTGCACCCCTTTTTAAAGTCTGTTTTATTTTCAGCATAACATACTTGATGCTGGCACTTTCTGTCACCTGACTAGTGAGTGACTGAAGATGTTCACAGAAAGACTAGCCACACTAACTCATCATTTACAGGGACAGGGTTGGACAATAACAATTCTGTCAAATACACGGACTTCATCTGGTCTCTGAGGGGAGAGAGATTCCTTACACAAACACAAGCCTCCCTCAGACACTAAGGCACAAGCAACATCTATTAGGCTTATTCATGTTCTACTTCTTGGTCTCTCAACCAGGTCTAGCCTACTCCTAAGAATTATCTTCTACAACATAAGTCCACCTACCACAAGAACGTGGATACAGTTCAGGCCTGCTAGGCTGTTGCTCTCAACAATGGTATCAACAAAGATTTGGGAACACCAGCAACTGCTGCACATTAGAAGGCCTTCACCTATGCATACATTTCTCCAAGCAGAATGATAAGACCTATTTTAAGTAATGGTTACATACAGACCTCCCTACCCCTGAGGGACAACTACAGAAGCCCCACAAGGAATTTGACTTATGCCTTGCATCAAGTGGGATTGCCATTGTATTTTAATCACCTCCTGTTCTGTCTCCCCTGAGATACTAACCCATCTATGGCAAGAGGTGTTAACAATAGCACACCTGCCTCCTTTTTGGTTTAGGAGGAAATTTAAAGCATTGCAATTACTGGACACTACTTTGGCTAGGGAGCCTCATGAATTTTACTTGGCCTGTAGGGCTCATGCTGTGGTCTCAGCTATGCCAGCCAAAGTGGTTGACAGATTGCACATCATATGTTCACTAGTGAACAAACTGGAAAGATGACTGAGCAATTTGCCAGTTTCAATGCATCAAGAGTTGTATCTCAATAGCTTGCGGAAGAAGAATGTACAGCCAGTGGCTGTGATGTTACCCTTGCCATAGGAAATTCCTGTTGTCAGTCTAAATGTGAGGCAAGGAAGACAAGTTTCCTGTGCATTGATATGGACTTAACAAAAGGAAAGCTAGAAAACAAGGGATCAGATGGCAGATCCAGCTATTGGTCCAGTGCCCTGCTGCCATGATGACCCAGGTCTGCTGGGCAAAGTTTCCAGGATGCTGCTGGGTAAAATCTGTTATAAATTGGATAAGGGACAAGTAACTAGTCCTGACCTAGTGGTCTTGCAACCACTTCACATTGGAGACACTTCTCTCAGCTTATTTTCAGTAACTTTATTGTTCCTTCTAAGAACACTCTGACTGTCTGCCCCTATCTCTGAGCTATAATGTAACCAACTTCCCACTGATCTGAGGCCCTTATCCATATATTCAAGTCCACTTCTACTCCTTCCTGATTTTGGAGTTGTCAGGACTCCTCCAAGTTGTTCCATGACTATTACAAAGGGAAATTGTGGTCCACCCAAGGGTAGGAAACACTCACTAAACTCAAGTATGCATGGGTCATGACTTGTAGGTCTCTCCCACTGGATTGCCACCCCATGTATGTTAAGCACTTCCAGAGTGTTAACTCTATCCAAACCAGGGCCTTATGTGGGGGGCAAGCAGAAAAAGCACACGAGGAGAAGTATAAGGGTCGGTACTTGGCTGCAGCCGTGCAGCAGAAAATCCCCCACCTTCTGGCTGATCCATTGGTTTTTATTAGCACAGATGACCTCATCTTTTGGCATGCAACAGTGAGGATAACATATTAATACTATAGTGAGAATGACGTTGATCAGGTTATATAACATACTATGTTATTATTCTTCAAATGTCCTTGGCCCCAGGTTGTTTAGAGAACATTTGCTGCAACCTGGTTCTATCAGCTTCTTTTGGACACAGGCCCAAGGATAAAGTGGGGACTGAGGCCACCCCCCCTGGCACCAGCTGCCAGCTGGCTGCAGCTGGCTGGGGCCAAGGCCATCACCGAAATTGACCATTCTCACACAGTATATGGAAAAATCACTGTTTTGTTGAGTCTACTATAACAATTCAGCAGATTCTGAGGACAGATGGTGCCAAATAAATGTTAGCACTTGTCGCTAACCAAACACACAAGAAAGAGAAACAGGTGTTATGAAGATGGAGATTACATTACAACCTATATATTCTAGGATTATAATCCTATTTCCTAGGATTATGACAGAAAGAGCTAAGATGTGTCAGACTTAAGAGTTTCCAAATTCAGAACCCTTCATTACATAGACATAAGCAGCACTCAAAGGTGGGGGGGGGCAGCTCAAGGTCTCCCAACACCAGGAATGCCCTGAATCTGGTTATCAATGGCCGGTGTTCTCTGCAGATACCACAGATTGCAGGACCCATGTCTCCCCACACTGAGC
>JAQZBX010041532.1:0-22315 GCA_029593785.1 Cabassous unicinctus | reverse complement strand
GGGTTTGGTGGTGCAGGGTTGACAGATGGGTAGATTAGGAAGGGCATGTAACTATGAATCTTGTCATTCCATGAGTCAAGACTGAGGAGTGTCATATGCCACAGGGGGATGGGGTGGAAGGAACAGTTAAGATCCAATGGGGTATTTAGTGGTCACGGGAGATGTTTCTCATTGCCTTACAGTAATGGACACAGGACATTGTAAATATCATCAAAAATTATTAAATTGTACAGTCTAAATCGTAAATATAATGTAAACCATCAAAAAAAAAAAGACAATACTGATACATGGGACAACATGGATGAACATCAAAAACATTATGCTAAGTGAAAGAAGTCAGATTTGAAAGACTACATAGTGCATGATTCCAAAAAGGTTTCCAAGTTGCATCTATATATAGACAAAAAGTTGATCAGTGATTATGTAGGGCTGTCCGTGGGATCAGAGATTAACTGCAAATTTGGCTATAATTGCATGATTTTATAAATTTTATTAAAGCCATTGCACTGTACACTTATAATGAATGAATTTTTTGGTATGTAAATTATATCTCAATCTGTCTGAAAAAGTGATTAATAAATGTTGTTGCCACTTTCATTCTTTGGTTCAGGCAGACTTCAGAATGAAGAAACACGACCTCAGTACAGCCAAACATTTATTTAATTACAGCTCAGTCCTGCAGCTCAAACCTGGTGGGGGCGACAAAGGGAACACCCCCTGTTGTTACAGCTCAAGCCTGGCTGAGGCACAAGCACTGAGGCACCGGTTGTCTTTGTCGCAACTCCATGTTCCTCTGGCCAGGGCAAAGCTGGAAAGCATGCCCAGGGCTTTTGGGCTGTGCTTGATATAGTTTCACTGTGTCACTGCCCTGGGGCTGGACCCCCCAGTTGCAATGCTCTGATTGGCCAATCACTGGTTCTGTGCCAGGGCATTCATTAGGGTTTGGAGACTAGATTAGCTTTTATGTAAATAGGGTATCCTAACAGGGAGGTGAAGATTGGCTGTTTATGGGAGGTTTTGATTGACTGTTTATTAATTAAGGTAATGGATTCTATTACTTGAAAACTCTATTATCCTATTGGTTGGCGCAGGATCCCTCTTCATTTGGTTGGCTAAAGATGTCTCTGCTTAGGGGTCCCAGGTTTGTTACCAGCCTGTGCCTTCAATAAATCCTATATAGTTACTTTTTAAAAGATTAATTAATTAATTTTTTTATATTTTAAAATATGCTCAGATTACATAAATGTTACACAAAAATTACAAGGATTACCATGTTCCCTACCTCCCACAACTCCCATAACATCCCACATAAACATCTTTCATTACTGTGGCACATCACCTGCAATGGATATACACATCCTGGGCTTTTGCCATTAAGCATGGACCGTAGTTCGCATTGTAGAGCACACTCTCTCCCATACAGTTCTGCATGCTATGTGCTGATGTAAAACGGCCTATATCTGTCATTGTAATGTCACTCAGGATAATTCCCAAGTCCCAAAAAAGCCCCTGTATTACAACTGCTTTTCCCTTCCCTGCCTCAAAAGTGTCCAGTGGCCACTGGCTCCACATCAATGTTGTAATTTCTTCCATTGCTTGAATCACAATATGTCTATAACAGAATACCAGTGAGTCCACTCTAGTCCACAGCTCTTCCCCCAATCCTGAGGAGTTTCGGATGGTGATGTCTACTCTACCTCCAAGTGAGAGGGGGCTTATATCCCATGGATACTATGGATGATTATCCTAACTGCAGTTGCAGACTCTCTTCATTCCCTGAGGTGGCCGTTGTCCATCACCCTCTCCTCACCAGGAGATATGGGTGAATCCATTGAGCTGTAGAGTAGGAGCTGCAGCTCCCCCAAGATTCCAGGAAAAGCTGGCACATGGGCAGGCCAGAGGCTCCAGTCTCTGGAAGTACACCTACAAACTCCAGCATCACATATAGGTTTGAATAGAAGGGACTGATGGACCATGTGCAGGGAGGACTTATTTGAGTCCAACTCTGTCACTCTCAGGAGAACAGATTCCAAAGTATAGCCCACTGATAAGGCATCAATCTCTGGAGCTATCCTCCCTTATATAGGGCTTGGGTATCTCCAGAGCCTCAGGAGCCCCTCTGTGTGGGGTGATGTCCACTTTGTGTTCTATGAGATCCTTCTGAGGTGTGCGTAAGCCTTACTTCTGGGATGACCTCCCAACTCTCTTTGAGTTCTCTTAGCCACATGAAATCATTAGTCTTTACCTTTTCCCCCTTTTATTCAAGGTCTTTTTCCAGTGGTATTGGCAGTTGGCACTTGGTGTTAATCCCTCATTGCCAAGAAGGCTAACGCCAGGGAGTCATGCCCCACGTTGGGGGGAAGGTAATGCATTCATATGCTGAGTTTGGCTTAGAGAGAGGCCACATTTGAGCAACAAGAAGGCTCTCCATTGGCAATCCCTTATGCACCCCATAACAGTAGGCTAAGTTTCAATTACAAGAGCAAAGACTCGTAAGGCTAGTCATTAATAACAAGACCCCATTAGTGGACCATCCTCCTTTGCCAGACACTGCCCCTGCACTCAGGAGACTGTTGCTGCTCATGTGGAGAGTGTGGCAAAGCTCTCCAGGCTGAGAATTCAGTATTCCCTCATTTATTGAGTGATTGTCCACCCACTGTGACCATGCCCCACCCCTTGATCATTTGGACAATTTTATATATCTTTCATGTATATACAGATGAACTTCCTCCCTTGAATCCCCCATCCCAGACACCCCCCCCACCAATGATCCTCTGCAGCCCCCATTGTAACCCTTCTGTGATCTAAACCTTCCTTTGAAGAGGGTGGTTCTTTCTGCCCTTTTTTCAGGGACAGTATGGCTACCCTAGGTTACAGAGACTAAAGCACATACCACAGAGTTTGGAGAAAGTGTGGCCATCACCCCATTTTTCCTGGAGAGTGAGGTGTAGAGCTCGGCCAACACCCAGATTCTTGATGAGAATGGATCCAAGGAAATGGCCATTGGACAAGCCTGTGGTAGGAGTGGGCACTCATGAGGGGCAAGAGCAGAAGAAAACACTGTTCAAGAGATGACTCTCAGACTTTGAAATCGAATGGAGTAAACCCTGCAGGTTTGGGACCTGTGATTCCTGTTTTCCTTCCAATTTCTCCCTATGGTAATGAAAGTATTTATCTTATGTCTGTCCCTCTTTGTATATTAAAAGCAGATAACTTGATTTCTATGTTTCACATCTGCAGCTAGAGAGGATTTTTGCCCCAGGACAAACTGCATGCCAATAAATGATTTTTATGTGATTTTGTACTTAGCATTGCTACTGAAATTATTCAAGGCTTTTGAAATATTGTGATGTAATGGATGTATTTTGCATATGTAAAGAACATGTCTTTTTGAGTTTCAAGGGGTGGAAAATGGCAGTTTGAAATTCTTTTATGAATCCCCAAAAAAGGAAATATTGATTGTGAACTAATTCATTCTGTGTGTGAGGGCCTTTCAATTGGACTGTGTCAGCAAGGTGTGACTCAGGGTAAGTCTCCACCTTCTTTCTGGGTCTGATATAAAAGGAGACACACAGAAAAAGAGAGTTCTGCCATACTTGATCCAGCCATGTGAGAGAATGGACTGCAGGAAAACAGAGAATCTCAGGGAAAGATGAAGACCTTGGCAGAGATCAACAGCCATATTGATTTGTCACAGGACAACAGGATAAACAGTATCTGAATTTGGTGAGGAAGCACCTCTAATGGTGCCTTGTTTTGATTTTTTCAAGATTTCTGAACTGTAATCTTTTAGCCCAAATAAATCTTCTTTATAAAAGTGAACTCATTCCTCGTACTTTGTATCAGTAGCCTTTTGGCAAAATAAAACAATTTCCTCTGTTTCTGTCTCTGATTTTTTTTTAACAGTTCTAGTTTTTGTTTTTTTTTATATTTACGTCTTTGATCCATTTTAAGATGATTTTTGAATACGTTGTTATATGGGGGTCCTCTTTCTGTTTAGTTTTTGCAAATGGAGATGCAGTTTTCCCTATACTATTTGTTGAAGAGACTACTTTTCTGTAATTGAGTGGTCTTTGCCCGATTGTTGAATATTGGTCATAAATGTGAGAGTTGATTTCTCTGTCCTCAAATTAATTCCATTGGTCTATATGTCTGACCTTGTGCCAGTACCATGCTGTGTTTTCTTTTATATTTGTTTTATCATTTTTAATCAAGTTTGTAAGGGAGTCACTTCAATGCTCAGAAAAAAAACAGGAGTAGAGATATTTCCCTATATGACAAATCATTCACATTCCCCCTTTTATCTGTTTTTTGGAGATTTAACTGCATGATGTTTTAATTACTATGACTTTGTAGTAAGTTTTAAAATTGAGAAGTGTGAGTCTTCCAAAACAATCTGCAGAGATTGCTGGAATTTTGATGGGGATTGCATTGAATCTATAACTTCTCCTGGTAGGGTTGACATCTTAACAATATTCCTTTAATCTATGAACATGGAATGCACTTCTATTTATTTAGGCCTTTTTTTGGTTACTTTTAGCAATATTTTCTTTATTTTTCTGTGTAGAAGTTCTTTACATCCTTTCTTAGATTAATTCCTAGATATTTGATTCTCTTAGTTGCTACTGTGAATGGAATTCTTTTCTTGATTTTGAGTTATGATTGTTCATTGCTTGTGTTTAGAAACACTACTGATTTTGCAGTGTTGGTCTTGTACCTGGTCACTTGCTGAATAAATTTATTACCTCAAGGAGCTTTGCTGTGGATTTTTAGGATTTTTAGTGTTTTGGATCAGATCATCTGCAAATAGGGAAAGTTGTATACCATCCTTTCCAATTTGGATGCCTTGACATAAATATTTTTCTTTCTTAATTGCTTTGTCAAGAACTTCCAGTAAAATGTTGATTAACAGTTGTGACAGTAGGCATCTTTGTGGGATTCAGAGATCAGTAAGATCATGGTCTTAAAGGGAAAACTTTCAGTCTTTCATTATTAAGCACGTTGTTAGCTTTGTTATTTCCATATATGCCTTTTACCATGTAGAGGATGTATCCTATTCCTACTTTTTGAAGGGTTTTTTTTTCAATCTAGAATGGATGTTGGATTTTGTCAAATTCCTTTGTTGAATCAATTACAATGATCTTGTGTTTATTTTCTTTCATTGTGTTAATTTGGTGCATTACACTGATTTTCTTATATTGAACAACCTTGCAGAACAGGGAAAAATCAAACTTTATCATGGTGTATAATACCTTTAATATGCTTTGGGTTAGCTTTGCTAGAAATCTTTGAGTATAATTCATGCATATTCATAAAATATATTGGTCTGTAGGTTCCTTACTTTGTTGTACTTTTATCTGGCTTTAGTATGAGGGTTATTTTGACCTCATAAAATTGAATGAGGGAGTGGTCACTGATTCAATTATTGAATAATTTCAGCTGAATTTGAGTTAATTCTTCTTGGAATGTTTGGTAGAATTCCCTTGTAAAACACTCTGTGGCATTATTATACTGTTTATTAATTCCATAAAAGAAATATAGATTTGTTTGTAAAATAATCTGTTACTCTGGCATGATTATCTTTCATTTTATTAGATCCAACTGAGATGTCTGATTAAATTATGTTATAATTATGTCTTTGATCTAACCATGTCATTAGAATGTGACTCAGCATAGAGTCCCAGCCCCCTTGGGCTAAAAAAAGGACTCCCAAATGGAAATAGACACACAGAAGCAGATAGAAAGAAAGAGGGCATGCTCCAAAGACATGGCCTTGGGAAGAGAGATGAGCCTTATAGTCTACAGCTGATCTTGTGGAGAGAACAGAGTAGCTGAGCCCAGAAAGAAATGAGCCCTGAGGAGAAAGACAAGCTTTATACCAGCCTACAGCTGAGATCAGAAGAAACTGGGGCCATAGAGCCTTAAGAGGAAGGAAGAAGCCTGAAACCATCACAGACATTGCATCAGTGACTAGTTTGCTGTGTGGATGTGGCATCCGCTCATCTTCTTTTAGGAGGCAATGGGACCCAAACCCAGGACCTCCCTTGTGGTAGGCGGTCACCCAACTGGTTTAGCCACATCTGCTTCCCTGTTCTTCACATTTGATACTGTGATAAATATATAATGGGTTATAGTTTTCTCCATGCTTTTCCTGTTTGGTGTTCTTTGAGCTTCACGGATGTGCATATGCATGCATTGTGCTAAATTTGGGAAGTTCTCTATCATTTATACCATGTGGTTCAACATAAGAAAATGAATTAATGTAATAAACCACATTAATAAATTGAATTAAAAAAATAAAATAAAATTATGATCATCTAAATTGATGAGGAAAATCATTTGTAAAATCCAGCACCCTTCTTATAAAAACAATCATAAAACAAGTAATAGCATGGAATTAACTCAAAATGATAGGTCATATATGAATACCTCACAACTAACTTCCTATTCAGGGACAAAAAAGGTGCCCTCTAATACAAATATTAAACATTAGAGTGTCAGTTCTAGCCAGAGTAAGTAGGTAAGAAACAGAAATAAAAGGCATCCAAATTGGATTGGAGAAGAAAAACTTGCCTTGTTTGCAAAAGATATAATTCTATAAATAGAAAATTCTCTGTTAGAGCCTAAGAGTTACCTCCTGAAAGCCTTTTTGTTGCTTAAATATGGTCTCTCTCTAAGACAAACTCAGCATATAAATGGACTATCTTCCCCATTGCATGGTACATGAATTTCAGGGATGAGCCTCCCTGGCAACAAAGAATTACTACCAAGTGCCAATTAGCAATGCATCTGGAAAAAGATCTTGACCAATAGGGGGAAATTATAAATACAAATGATTTTTTTAAATTTTTAAGAAATTTATTGAAGTATATCACTCATACATGAACATACATAAAATATAAGTATATAGTAATAGTTGTGAACTTACAAAATAAACATTCATAACATCATACAGGGCTCTCATAACTCACCCTACCACCAATATCTTGCATTTTTGTGAAACATTTTTAACTAATGATTAAAGAGCACCCTCAAAATATTACTACTAACCAAAGTATTTTTCCCCAACACACTCTATTATTATTATTAGTAGTAGTAATATTTATATCATTTGTACTTGATCATACATAAACAATAAGTGAATAGTAAAAGTTGCAAACTTAAAAAGCAAATATTCATAACATGGTACAGGGGTTCCATACATCAACCCTCCAACACATTGCATTGTTGTGAGACATTTGTTACAAATTATAAAACAAGATTGTCAAAATCTTACTACTAATTATAGTACTTATCTTACATTTGGTATATTTTTCCCTCAACCCACCCTATTTTTATTTTTTAAATATATTTTAATAACAGAACTTGTAAACTTATAAAACAGTCATGTACATGTGCAGAATTCCCAAACAGCACCCCTCTATCAACACACCACACCCTGGTGGAATATATGTTACAGATTATAAGATAATGTCATCTGATCAATACTAGGTTCACAGCATATATTTGACACACTTTTTCCATCCTCCCTCATTGTCAACACAGTACCTCTTTGGCATAGATGTAAGAATATTACATTATTACTGTTAACCACATTCCATAGGTGGCTCTGGTTTTACTTTTCGCATGCTTCTCCACATTCCTGTCACCCTGCAATACTGATGTACATCTGCTTTAGCTTACAAAGGACATTCTTGCATCTGTACCATCAGTCACTATTCTCATTCACCTCTAGGTTTACTGTGCGATTAAGTCCCTAGATTATTCTCCAGCTTTCTGTCAATTGGCATTTACATCCCTAGAATATCCTCTTCAACCACATTCCCATTTATAAACCAGCTATTACTCACTATAATATGTTACCATCAACTCTGTACATTTCCACACTTTTGAAGTAAAGCTAATTAAAACTTCTACATACATTAAATATCAGTAGTCCATCTCAGTCCTCCTCTTATCTCTTTTAAGTTTCAACTACCTACCACCAGGTCTTGAAGATATTTAACTACATTTTCTTCTAGAAGTTTTATGGTTCTTGCTTTTTTATTTAGGTATTTGATTCATTTTGAGTTAATTTTTGTATAGGGTATCAGATAGGGGTGCTCTTTCCTTCTTTTGTTATGTATATCTAATTTTCTCAGCACCATTTGTTGAATGGATTGTTCTGTCTGAGCTGGGTGGGTTTGACAGGCTACTCAAAAATCACTTGACCATAGATTTGAGGATCTGTTTTTTAACCATCAATTCAGTTCCATTGGTCTATGTGTATTCTTTATGTGAGTACCATGCTATTTTTATCACTGTGCCAGGTAATATGACTTAAATTGTGGAAATGAGAGTCTTCCTTTTCCTTTTTAAGATGTTTCTGGCTATTCAGGACCCTTTACCTTTCCAAATAAATTTGAGAATCACGTTTTCCATTTATTTAAAAATGCTGGTCGAATTTTTATTGGAATTGCATTGAATCTGTATTTCAATATGAGTAGAATTGGCATCTTAATGATACTTAGTCTTTCAATCCATGAGCATGGAATATTCTTCCAATTATTTAGGACTTTTTTTAAATTTCTTTTAACAATGAGTTGTAGTTTTCTGAGTACAGCTACTTTAAATTGTTGATTAAGTTTATACCTGAATATTTGGTTTTATCTGTCATATTTTATTTTCACCAATTTTTGATGCTTTTAGTTACTTTTATTGATATAATCTCCATTTCTAGACTCTCTTCCAGGCCTCTCTCTCCTGTCTTTATGTTTCAGGCTGTAGCACACCCTTTAGTAATTTCTGAAAAGCAGGTCTCTTGGTTACAAGCTCTCTCAGTTTCTGTTTATCTGTGAATATTCTAAACTCGCCCTCATTTTTGAAAGACAATATTGCCTGATATAAGATTCTTGGCTAGAAGTTTTTCTCTTGCAGTATCTTAAATATATCATACCACTGTCTTCTTCCCTCCATGGTTTCTGGTGAGAGATTAGCACTTAATCTTATTGAGTATCTCTTATATATTATGATTGATTTTCTCTTGCTGCTCTTAGAATTCTCTCTTTGTCTTTGGCATTTGACATTCTGATCAGTATGTGTCTAGGACTTGGTCTATTAGGATTTTTTCAGATTGAAGTATGTTGTGCTTCTTGGGCATGGATATCTATGCCCTTCCATAGGGTTGGGAAATTTTCTACCTTTATTTTTCAAACATTCCTTCTGCTTCTTTTCCCTTCTCTTCTCCTTCTGGGACACCCATGGCACACATGGTTGCACATCACTTGCTGTCCTTTAGTTCCCTGAGACCTTGTTAAAGTTTTCTTAATCTTTTATTCAAACATTCTCTTGCATGTTCATTTTCAAAAGCCATTTCATTAAGCTAACTAATCCCTTCTTCTACCTCTTCAAATCTACTAGTATATGATTCCAGTGTATTTTTATTTTCATCTATTCCAAATTTCCTTCCCATAAGATCTGCTATTTTTCTATGTTTACTTTCAAATTTTTCTCTGTGCTTATCCAATGTCTTCTTTATATCCTTAATTTCTTTAGCCATCTCATTGAATTTATTAAGAAAATTTGTTTGAACATCTATGATTAGTTGTCTCAACTCCTTTATGTTATCTGGAGGCTTATCTTGTTTCTTTAATTGGGCCATATCTTCCTGGTTCTTGGTGTGGACTGTAATTTTTTGTTGTCTTGACATCTGGCGTACTAGAGTATTTATTCTGGGTGCGGTTTTTCTTTTTAGTTTGGGGTTTTCTGCCCTTCTTCCTTGCTAGTTGTGCAGTATGAGCCAAGGATGTAGTTGGAGCTATAAGCTGTGGAGGCTCCAGCTACCCTCATTGCCCCTAGGACCAATGAAGCTTCTCCCAACTTTCTCCTTTGCCAGGGGTAGAGAAAGAACCACAGCTGTGTGGAATAATTCAACTCATGCAGACCTAGACTGTAGTTGCCCAGACAGACTGTTGAAGCTTCACACCCCTTTCTCCCCTGCCTGGGACAGGGATCGAGCTGCAGGTGTGGGCAGCATTCTCTGCAGTACAGGTCCAAGATGACCACAGTTGCTCCAGTAGACTTCTGATTATTCAGTCTGTGCCAGCTAACTGTACCTGTGTGTAACCGTTGGCCAATTTGATGTAAGTATGAATTCCAAAAATATAAGTAAATCATGCTTCTAAACTGATCTGTTAATCTGGGCATGATTAGGTTATGATTAGGGCATTGAGCCCCACCCCTTGGTGGGTGGGGAATCAAATATAAAAGGCATGGCAAGAACAATTTTGAGCAGCAGTCTTTTGAGAAGCAGTTTTGATGTTGGAAAGAAGGCCCCAGGAGAAGAGAAGTGAGCCGTTCGCCTGATCGTCTACAGCTGACCTTGTGGAGGAAACAGGAGCTAAGCCCGGAGAGAAATGCAGCCCCAGGAAGAGAGGAACCCCAGAAGCCTGAACCCTGGCAAATTCCGGCAGCTGTGTTGCTCCAACATGTCGCAATGGACTTTATTGAGAGAAGAAACTTAACGCTTTATGGCCTGGTATCTGTGGACTTCTACCCCAAATAAATACCCTTTATAAAGACCAACCCATATTTGGTATTTCACATTAGCACCCCTTTGGCTGACTAATACACTGCAGTTACCTGGATAGGCTGGTCAGTTTCCTCCCTGCTGGAGCTGGGGCTGAAGCCTAGGTTAGGGCTGCAAGCCAATCTGGTTGAAAGAAACTGGCCTTTACTGTCACTGGAATCTTCAGTCAGACAAGCTTCCCCTCATGCTGGGGGTATAGTCAAAATGGTGGTTACCGGCCTCCTTCTGACTTGGACAGGCCCACCCTTTAGCTGTTCTTAGGGTTATACTTTAGCCAGCTGAATTTACTAATCAGTAGCTTAAGTTGGTGGCCAACCATCTCTTCCTCCCCTGTTTTTGGGAAATGGAGCTTTCAATTCCTGCCACAGAATAGCTCCTGGGGTGGCTTGCACTGCCAAAGTAGGATGATCACCAGCCTCTGGGGCATGGCCAGTAATTTCCCAGAAAGGCTGGTGCAGCCTCCCGAGCTTCCTCCTTGCCCGGGGTGGGCCTGGGGCTTAGGCTAGAGCAGCAATCTGATCTAGATGGAAAAAATGCCAGTCCCTACCCCTACCAGCACTGTGATTTTCAGTCAGTCCTGCTTCCCCTCTTGTCAGTTGCAGAGTTCAGAAGGTGGCCACCCGCATCTTTCTGACTTCGACAGGTTCAAACCTTCCCTGTTCCTAGGATTATACTTTAGTCCACCGAGTTTACTAATCAGTAGCTGAAGTTGGTGGAACCATCCCTTCCTCCCCTGTTTTGGGAGGTGGAGCTTTCAATTCTAGCCACAGTGCCTCCAGTGGAGGATGGGCACCAGCCTCCATGGCATGGAATGCTTTACTTACGAATCTTCTCTGCAGATGGGCAGTCTCCTCCTTCCATTCTTTCAAGGTTGTGGCAGGATGCACTTCTGTTCTCCTGGAGGCCCCAAACAAGTGCTCTAGATAGCTGTGGTGATCACCAAATGCCCTGTAGCAGGAGCTGATTCTCAGAGCTCATTACTCTGCCACCATCTTGCTGGTTGTCTAGTTCATTTTCTTTTAATCAGTGTTTTGTTGGCTGCTGTCCTTTCTTTGCCCTTCTCTGCCTTCATTCCTTCTTGAGGAGCCTCAAGTGTATGCTCACTCAGCATTCAGTGAGACTCCATGTACGGAGGGCCTGCTGATCTTGGGCACCAGAAAATCATGTCAGGTTGTGGGAGCAGCCCTGTGTACCCTCAGCACCTGTCCTTAAGTGGGGGCCAGGCAAGTAGTGCTTAGCCTAGCCTACAAATGAGTTTTTATGGCTAAAAGAATTCAAAGTGAGTTGGGAAGTATTCCAGAGATTACGCTTATGCACACCTCCGCAAGCTCTCATTGAATACCACAGTAAACATTGCCTCAAATAGCAAGGCTCCTGCAGTCGCTAGGCACATCCAGAAACTATAATGTAGGACAGACAGCTCAGAAATCTGGTACCCTGTCAGGGGGGCTTACTTTGGAATTTGTGCTCCCCAGTGTAAAAGAGTTAGACTCATTTATAATTTTCTCTACAACTGGCTCTTCTGCCTCTTTTACTTGAACCTATAATTAGCATTATACTTGATAAAAAATATATCCCAGATACTTAAATCTTTGGTCTATTCATGTGCCAGTTGAGCCCTGAATTTCAGCAGAGTTGCAACACCTACTCTCCAGTTCAATGGACTCACCCAGGACAACTAACAAGGAGATGATGATGGACAATATCCATCCAAGGAAAGGAGAATATCTGCAACTGAAAGCAAGATAGTTTCACACTCCTGTCCAATGGAATCTAAGGTCCCTATCAATTAGAGGCACAGTGAGCATTACCATCTCAAGGTCTTCAAGATTGGGGAATGAACTATAGACAAAAGTAAACTTGTTATTGTTCTACTGTAGGCTTATTATTCCAGCAATGGACAAACTTTTATCATTAATATAAAGGCAGGGCCACCAGTGTTTCTTAGTGATGGGAGAGGGAAAAATGGACATAATATGGGGACATTGGGATTGTCCTGCATGACATTGGAGTGACTGATACAGGCCATTGTGTATTTTTTCACAACTTATAAAATTGCGCAGGACAGCATGTAAACTATAGTGTAAACTGTAATCCATAAGTAGTAGCAATTCTTCAATATGTGTTCATTAAGGGATGTTGTTGATGTATGAAAGTGTAGGAGTGGCAGGGAGTGGGGAATATGAGAATATCTCATAATTTTTATGGAACATTTATGTAATGTGATGTTCTTTAAAAATAAAAAGTAATAAAAAGTAATTAAATAGAAAATTCTCAAAATCCACTACAATCCTAAGTGCTAATGAATAATTCTATAAAATAGAAGGTACAGTATAAACAGAAAAATCGGTAATGTTTTTATCCATTCATAAGGAAAAAATTTAAAAGGAAATCAATAATAAAATTCCATATGCTAGAATAAATGTCCAAAATAAATAACTTTGATTAAATTTGGGGAAGGCTTTAAAGGACATTGTGGCAGTTTGATATATTTATGAATTACAAAAATAGATATTGTGTTTGTAAACTGGTCTGTTTTCCTGGGCATCACACACTTTGATTGTATTAAATTAAAAGTTTTGAATTTACTTGATTATGTTAAGATTAAGGCTTTGATTCAACCACATCATTGGGGTGTTCAGGGTTGAGTCACCACTCCCTTGGTGAGCCATATAAAGGGACACTCATTCAAAGAGAACACAGAATAAGATTCACATGTGAATAGAGTGCTCCACAGACCTGAAAGAGGAGACAACTTCAATCCTGCAGCACCAGGAAGAGAGAGGAGCCATTTGCCTGATACTTTACAGCTGGCCTTGTGAAGAGCCCATACTAGCTAAGCCTTGAAAGAAACGGGACCTCAAGCCTACAGCTGAGATCAGAAAGAGCTTGGATCATGGAATCTTAAGAGGAAAGAGGAAGGCTGAAACCTCACAGACATCTCCTGCTAATTTGTCTCAACATGTGGTAACAGATTGGTAAGGAAATAACCTTGAGCTTGTCTCATTAGGGCCTTGTAACTGTAAGCTGTTACCTCAAATAAATACCCTTTATAAAGGCCAACAGATTTCTGGTACTTTGCATCAGCACAGCTTCTCACTGACAATATTGACATATACAAAGAAATCAGCAAAACTTTGAAGAAATATACAACAAAAATCTTTTAAAAATGGAAGTATATTCTGTGTTCATGGAACTGAGGACTAAATATTATTAGGGTGCCAATTCTACTCAAAATGATTTATAGATTCAATGCTATCTCATGATATATTCCAAGATACATCATAGCAGAAATGGAAAAGGCAATCAACAAATAGGTATGGAAGGATAAAGGAAAAATAGCCAAATTATCCTTTAAAAAGAAGGATGTAGAAACCCTAATACTTCCCAATTTTAGGAATTATTATGAGGTTACAATAATCAAAACATCATGACACTGGCACAAGGGCAGACATAGATTCAAATGGAAATGAAGTAGGAGTACAGAAATAAAACCTTTATGTCTATGGTCAATAGATATTGAAAATGGTGCCAAATCTACTCAATGGGGAAATAATAATTTTGACAACATATGGTGATAGGATAACTGTATAGATATGTGCAAAGAATGAAAGCAGACCCCTATCTCTTACCATATGCAAAAAATAACTCAAAAGAGGTCAAATACTTAAGTATAAGAACAAATAAACTAAAATCTGTTGAGGATTGAATTATGTACCTGAATATCCATATTCTTAGCCTTAATCCATTCCATTTTAAATGAGACCTATTGAAGATATTATTTTTAATTAAGATGTGGTCAATTGTATAAGTTTAGGTTGTAGTCAATTACTTCAGTCCCTTATAAGCAGAATGAAATTCACATGTAGAGAGAAAGCCATAGAGGAAGGTGGAAATCAATGGGACCCAGAATAGAAAGGAGAATGGCATAATCATATGCATTGCCATGTGACAGAAAAGCCAAGGATGAAAGATCAGTGGCAGCCAGACCCAGAACATGGTGCTGTTTGGAGCAAAAGAATCAACTCTCTGATGCCCAGATTTTTTACTTCTGCCAGTCTCAACCATGTGAACAAATCAATTTCTGTTGCTGATGCCAAGCCGGTTTATCATATTTTTTAGCTGCCAATAAATTAAGATAAACTTCTAGAGGAAAATAAAGGTAAACCTCTGAAGGATCTTCTGCTAGGCAATGCTCACTTAGCATTTACCCCAAAAGCCTTGAACAAGAGAAAAAAAGAGATAAATGGGACTTCATCAAAATTAAAAACTTTTTGCATGAAAGTGCTTTATCATGAAAGTAAAAATAAGCTACAGAAGTGTAAAAAATATTTGGAAATTATGTATTAAATAAGAGTTAATTACCCAGAATATATAAGGACATCCTAAAACTTGACAACAAAAAGACAACAGCCCAAATAAAAAGACAAATCTTGAATATATTTTTCTCTAAAGAAAATAGTTAAGCAGTTAATAAGCACATGAGAAGATGTACAACATCAATACCATTAGGGAAATTCAATTCAAAAGAACAATGAATTCCATTTCATTACTTACTAGGAGTCAAGCATTGCCTAATAAAAGAAAACAGGCCAATAAGCCATACCCATGATAGTAATGCTGGCATTTTTGAACCATATTCCTGTAATAATGAAACTAAGTCTAATTATGAGTAAAGCCTAAGAGTTACCTGTTGAAAACATCATTGTTACTCAAATGTGGTCTCTCTCTAAGCCAGCCTCTGAAAATGAACTCACCAAGTTCCCCCAATATGGGACATGACGTCCAGGGATGAGCTTCCCAGGTACCAAGGTATTATTACTGTTAATCAGTGATGCATTTGGAGAAAGACCTTGGCCAAAAGGGGAAAATACTAAGTAAAATTGAGTTTTATGGCTAAGAGATTTAAAACTGAGTTGATAGTTCATTCCAGAGGTTATGTTCATGTGGGTCCTAGCCAGACTTCACAAATTTCTAGAGTAAACAAATTCTCAAAAAAAAAAAAAGTGCTCTTGAGGTCCCTAGAGTTGTCTGCATACCATAGGCAACCCACAAAGCCTCAGTAATCAAAACCTCCTCAGTGGGACCTGTTTTAGAAGATATGAAAATCTATTTCCCCAATATAGCATAGTTATTTTCATTTATAAGTCCCCAAATCATAATTCTTCTACTCCTTTTATTTGAATGTATAATTGCCTATTTGTCTGTTAAGTATATTTCTCAGAGACTTAAATCTTAGGATTGTTCAAATGCCAGTTGAGTTCTGAAACCCTGCAGAGTTAAGGCCAACTCTGTCTCTCCAGTTCTTCAGGCTTGTCCTGGACAATTAACAAATTAATGATGATGAACCAGATCCATCCCAATATCAAGGAGTCTCTTCACTGCAATCAAAACAATTCTCCTTTCCTCTGCCATATCCCTCTCTGCCTGAAAAAGTCAAAGTGGACACAATCCCAAATCCCTCAAAGTTGTGGAATGAACAAAAACAAGGGGGGAGTGTAACCACGGACAAAAGCAGATTCATTATTATTGTAGCTGTAATCTTGTGTTAAAGATATAACTTTGATAGATTTATATAGAAAAGTAAAATAAGTTACCATTTCTCACCCACTGGAAAACAGAAATGATGTGGAGAATTGGGAACACTTGTTCATTGTTGGTGCTAATATAAAATGATGCTGGTGTAGCTGCTGTGGAAAGAGGTTTGGAGGGTCCTCAGAAGGTTTAGAATAGAATTACCCTATGCCCTGGCAATCCAATATCAAATATATACCCTAAATTATTGAAATCATGTTTTCAAACAGATATTTGCAGAGTAATGTTCATACCAACACTATTCACAAATGCCAAAAGATGGAAGCAACCCAGAAGTCCATCATCAGATGAATAGATAAGCAAAAGGTAGAATGTGCCTAAAATGGAATCTTTATCAATTATAAAAAGGAATTAGGATTTCATACCTGCAACAGCATGCAAGAACTTGAAGCCATCATGCTGAGTGAAATAAGCAAAACACCAAACAACACATAGTGTATGAGTTCACTGATAAGAAATAATTAGAGTATATGAATTCATTAAGTTAGAAAATAGAACACAGGTTACCAAGGCAAGGGTTGGAGGTAAGAAATAGAAAGTGAAAGCTTCATTGTTATAGAGTTTTTATTTAAGGTTATGTAACACTTTTGCTAATGGTTGTGGGTGATGTTAGCACAGCAAGGTGAATATGAACACTGATGCATTCTATATTTGAAAGCAATTAAAATGTAAAATTTTATGTTATATATATATATATATAATGGAATGAAAAATTTAAAAATCATAGATTTGTACACCAACAAAGTGTACCCAAATGTAGTCTATGGAAGACAGTTATTTTTTTTTTAATATAACATTACTGCTGAGAATTATACAGTATCATTATATTCTTAAAATTCTATTCCCTCTTTTAGTGAAATGAGGTAGAGTTTATAATCAGAACTCCTGTGTCAACAAAGATACTCCTATTTATATAATCATTATAGATTGTAAAAATGCCTTGATAAGCTGTGAAGAGACTAAACATATCTGGGACAGTGGCTTGGAATAGAAGGTGACAACTGGGATCATAATTTTTGGAAGGACATATATAGAGTAATACTTCTATTTGAGAGAAGGAAATGTTTCATATTACTTGATAGAAATGTAGAAAGAAAATGTAAAGGCAGATAAGTAGAAAGAGAAATAATCCAGTGAAAAGTTATAAATCCAAGGAATACAAAGGAGAAGTGCAAGCAGGGAGTTCTTTCTTGGTGGAGTTATTGTATTACTTTTAGAATAAGGAAGTCTGGTATGAATACATAAATTTCTACTTTGCACAGAGTCTCATGTCAGTGCTAGACATCTGGGATTGGGATATTTGAAATTCCAGAAAGTGAGATATGCTGCTTAAACCAAACCTACTTAGAACCTAAGGGACAAGAAAATCCACATTTTAGGATTTTAAATTCCTTGATTTTGCTTTTGAATTTAAAGTATTCAGAGTCATGGTCATAGCTATTTACTTGTTTTGACTTGTTGATTCAGTATAAAAGTCTTTTCACCCAGAGAATAAAGCCATTATTATTAATAAAATAAAGCCTTATTTCATTGTGCTTTCAGATTTTTTTTAAATTGAAGGCTTGTAGCCACAGCAACCCTGAAATGAGGAAGTCTATTGGTACCATTTTCCATCATCATCTGCTTACTTCTTGTCTCTGTGACACATTTAATTTGGGTATACACTTTCCTTAGACATATGCTATTGCACACTTAATGAACCACAGTGTAGTAAAAATATAATTTTTATAGGTACTGGGAAATCAAAAAATCATGTGAATCACTTTATTTCAGTATTTGATCTATTTTGGTGTTTTGGAACTGAAAGTGCAATATCTCCAATGTATGCCTGTATTGAAATACCTATAAATTATAGAGATACAAAAATCACAGTCTTTCAAAACCCAATGAATTACTCAATGCATCTTTAGGGAAAATGGCATGGGCTTTCACTTACTTAGATATGTGTTTAAATTTGCAAAATGGTGCTTACTATATGTATTAGTCAGCCAAAGAGGTGCTGATTCAAAGTACCAGAAGTTTGTTGGCTTTTATAAAGGGTATTTATTTGGGATAAAAGCTTAGTTACAAGACCATGAAGTGTCCAAGACAAGGTACCATAAGAGGTATTTTCTCAAAAAGTCTTTGGCCACATATTGAAACAAGATGGCTGCCAATCTCTGGGAGGGTTCAGTCTTCCTATTCCTCTTAAGGCTCCATGGGACCAGTTTCTTCTGATCTCAGCTGTAGGCTGGAGGGCTGATTTCTTTCCAGGCCTTCTCAGCTGCTCAGGGCTCTGGTCTCTTCAGCTGAAAACTATCAAGTGAAAAGCTCAGCTCTTCCAGGGACTCAAGGATCAAAACTGAGAAACTTCTCTCCTCTCTTCTGCTGTATCTTCTTCTGTGTGTTTTCTTCAGTGTGTGTCCATTTATATAGCCCATCAAGCGGGTGGATACTTAAGCTGAGTTACACCCTACTGACATGGTAGAATCCAAGCCCTAATCTTAATGTAATTTAATCAAAGACACCTTCCTGAATCTAATACAATCAAAGGGGATCACACCAAGATGAACAGAGCAGTTTACAAACATAATCTCTCTTTCTTAATTTCATAAATAATATAAAACTACCACAGTATACTTTGAAATTTGGGAAAATATTATTTTCTCTTAATTGCATGTTCTTAAAGGGATTCTATGTGTGCCCCACCCAAGATTTACACACTCACAATACTTTCCGTCCAGGGCATCCCTGAATTATGGATTTGGGGCAAATCTGCTTCTCCTGCATCTGCAGAATGAGGGGGACCTATGGTTGCTCTTTCAGGTCTTTAATTTTCACAGGTATGCCCAGATAGTCTTTTCTTCATGTCTTTCTTGTCTCTTTACTTCCACTAACTATTGCCAGGGCATTTCTGTCATTATTTAGACTCAGGATGTTATACAATTTTCTGCAAATCCAAGTCAGCAGAATTTGAATTTGCATGGAAATTAATGCTCCAAGGGTTTTATTTTGACCAGTAACATATCACAGTTGGCAGATAATTTTTTTCCTATCTTACTTCATTGGAAACTTGTGCTTTGCTGATATAACTTTATTATTATTATTATTATTATTATTATTATTACTGATTGGTTTATCTCTTTTGCATGAAAGTGTAACAAGTGATATGTGAGTGTGTCTATGGAATTTTGAGCCTAATCCTTTTTTGTTCCTCTTTTATTTAATGAAAATTCATATGTAGTTTGAGTAGAACAAATATTGTAGCTAATAATGTGGAATGGCAATATAGTGTGTAAACTTTGGTGCAATTATTTTATTGAAAGCTAGTAAATGAGATAAGTACTGATTTCAGATTGGTCATTTCCAAATATTTGCTAATATAGAAGAAGTAGACAATAATGTCTGCTCACCTAAAGATGTCCAAGTTCTAATTCCCAGAACCTGTGACTCTCTTTTCTTTAATGGAAAAATGGGTGTTGCTGTTTGAATTAGTTAAGGAATTTGAGATGGGCTGATTATCCTGTATTATCTGCATATGCCCAATATAATCACTAAGGAATTTACAAAAGAAAGAAAGAGACAGGGGTGTCAGAGACAGAGAAGTAAATGTGATGAAAGATATAGGTTGGAGTGATGTGTTGGTTAGCATGAAGTGATCCATAAGCCAAGAAGTAAAGACATCCTGTAGAAGGTGGAAAAGGCAAGGAATGCAGTCTGCTGACACCTTGAGTGTTAGTGCAGAAAACCCATTTTAGATTTATGTCCTCCAGATTGGTGAGATAACTTTGTTTTTGTATAAGCTACTAAATTTGTGGTAACTTGTTTCAGCAGCAATACATAACTAATGCATGAGACAAGAAAATTACTTTTAGAAAATTAATATGTGAAAACCAAGTTAAAAGAAAACAAGGCTATAGTTTTCTTTCTTGATCTTAATTAACTTAACAAAACATATACTATTGTTAATATTGCAAGGTGAGTTTAGCACTATTGCTTCAATTCTCTTCAGCTAGCCAGAGACAAGGAGAATCATTTTATTCCTGGTAAATATACTTCTCTAATTGTAAGTGTATGGGCTGGTGAAACCAACATGCCCCTAATAAATTACAATCAAACAATGACACACAAAATTCAAAAACATAAAAACCTGAAAAGCTCGTGTAATAAAATTACTGCCAATTTTGGATCTTGAGACCAGAAATAACCATTATATATTTTGACTTTTCTGCTTATTCTTTCTGCTTATTCTTCTGTTTATTCTTGACCATAAGTAGAAATTCACACATTGACATGAGACTCAGAGTTATAGGTTTTGTTTTGTTTTTCACCCGACCAGAAATGTAAAAGGTGTACTTAATTACTAGCCTCCATCTTCACTTTGCATGCCATGCCTACTTTCTCCCAATTCATCTCATATTGAAAACATTTTACATGTACATAGATGTTTCACATGACTATCAGGTCCTTAAGAAATCACGGCACTTTTAGGAAAATTACTTTTGTCTTTTTTAAAATTTTCATTCCTGAGCACACTAATTAAAATGCCAGAAGAAGTGTATATGAATTTATGGCTTCATAATAATGGCAATTCTATGCAATAAGTCTAGAATAATAATATTTTATGAGAAATTTTAGATTCTATGCCATATTTGAAAGCACAAAAATATTTTGCTTGGGTGGAATAAAAGTGAGGAAATGTTGAGTCATTTTATGGTTTTTCTCATACTGTTGTGTCATAACTTTTTCCATGCATATTGAACCATTCTTTTGCTTAGTTTCTATTTTCCCCTAAAGTTTTATTTGTGATATAAATTTACTTTGAAGAGTAAGATAACAATATGCCCATAAAAGATTATGAAATAGATGTAAAAAGGCTATAATAAAAAAAAAATAAAACCTTTAGTAATTGAGAAAAAGATGGGATTGGCAGAGAAAATAATCTTGCTGTTACTTCCTTGTTTAGAAATTACAATTTATTAGGTTGTGTTTATTTAATTTAAAATTATTATTTATTCCCATATGTTTGATTTAATTTTTTAATTGATATATTTTTATATTGAACAATTGGTTGGGTATTTTGGGTTGGAATAAAATGTTTTAATATTGTTCTTATTAAAATTAAATTATAGTAATGTAGCCATTTATTACCTCTTCATTCAAAAGCAGGATTTTCAGAAATAAATTTAAATGTTAAATAAGAAACCTGTATTTGTAAATTTGCATTAGTTTGAAAAACTGGCAAGATTTATTTAGTAAACTCTTCAGTGACATCCTTGTCCTAGAAAATTAGAAGACTCATCATTGGTATCAATAAGGTATAAACAACCTAGGCTATTTTGTCAGTATCTAATGAGGGATTGTCCATTGGTTGCAAACTGGATATGCACAACCAAAGAAATGATGTTTCAATTCTATCTCACACCATATACAAAGTCAACTCAAAATGGATCAAATATTTATATATAAAACCAATATAACAAACTTTGGTAGCAACTTTTATAACCTGAGATTTGTTAGAGATTTCTTAGATATGACAACAAAAGCAAAAGCAACAATAACAACAAAATAGATTAAATGGATTTCATCAAAAATTTTAAAAATCTGTAATTGAAAAGACATTATCAAAAAATGAAATGAAAATTTACATAATGAAAGAAAACAATTGCAACTATATATCTGATAAAAGTTAATATAGTCAGAATATATAAAGACTGCTGCAATTCAATAACAAAAATACAAATCAATGTTATACTGCACAAATGATTGAAAAGACATTCCTCCACAGATATACAAATGGTCAATAAGCACAAGAAGAGATGTTGAACATCATTGTTCATCAAGGGAATGCAAATAAAAGCCACAATGAGATGCCACATCACACCCACAAGTTTGGCTATTATTAAAACATAGAAAATAACAAGTGCCTGAAGTATCAGAGAAAGCAAAAATTTTGGAACTCTTGCACATTACTAGTGTGATTATAAATGGTATAGGCACTGTGGAAAGCAGATTGGCAGTTTCTTAGAAAGTTGAGCATAGAATTATCACATAACCCAGGAATCTCATTTCTTAGTGAAATGAGAATTGAAAGCAAGGATTTAAATAAATATATGTATATCAGTGTTCATTGAAGCATTGTCCACAATAGCTAAAAGGTGGAAGCAATTCAAT
>JAQZBX010041531.1:0-22313 GCA_029593785.1 Cabassous unicinctus | reverse complement strand
TAATGTGAAATACCAAAAATGGGTTGGTCTTTATAAAGGGTATTTATTTGGGGTAGAAGTCCACAGTTACCAGGCCATAAAGCATAAGTTTCTTCCCTCACCAAAGTCCATTGTCACGTGTTGGAGCAAGACAGCTGCTGACATTTGCCCAGGGTTCAGGCTTCTTGGCTTCCTCTCTTCCTGGGGCTGCATTTCTCTCCGGGCTTAGCTCCTGCTTCCTCCACAAGGTCAGCTGTAGGTGATCAGGCGAACGGTTCGCTCCTCTTCTCCTGGGGCCTTCTTTCCAACATCAAAGCTGCTTCTCAAAGACTGCTTCTACTCTGTTCTTTGCCTTGCCTTTTATATTCGATTCCCCATCCACCAAGGGGTGGGGCTCAACGCCCTACTGACGTGGCCCAGTCAACACCCTAATCATAACTTAATCATGCCCAGATTAACAGATCAGTTTAAAAGCATGATCCAATTATATTTTTGGAATTCATAATTACATCAAACTACCCAATGGACATAATCACCCTATTATTAATAATGTGTAACTTTAATGTACCTTTGTTCTGATTCAGAGAAAAGCATTCTTATATATGTACTATTAAAAATTTTTATTGAAATTCACTTCAAGTTATACAACTTTTCTCACAATGTTAGAATGAAATTCAACTGCATTCTTTTATTTCATCTATCAAGAAGGGAGAATGGTAGAATAAAAAGTTAGACCAATACACAAGGCATCCAAGACCTTGCCCTAAGTTTGTCACTAATATAATTTTGTACCCTTGAAGATCAGAAGATCATGTAATGTACTACAACTCTTGTTTAATTCAATCTATTTTTATAAAATTACTTAGGTCCTCTAGAAATAAGGAAATTAAACAGTTCTTACATTCTCAAATTAGGATAGGTATATTCTAACTTGCCTGTTTCATAAAGCTGTTAAGGTCAAACAAAAAAATATGTATAAACAAATTTATAAGAGTGTAAAGTACAATACAAATGCTAGCTAAGACTAAAACCTCCAGAATGTACTATATACATTTGCAAATGTCTTTCATTTTATTTATTTATGTATTTATTTATTTATCTATCTATTTATTTTTTAGTTAAGCTAGTAAAAAGAATTTATTTGGGAAATGGGGGAAAGAACAGAGTTTGATGAGAAATGGGAGAGAAAGACGGATAATACACACCAAGACTTGGTGCGGGGCCCTCTAGGCAGAGAGAGCCTGCAAATGTATTTTGCATGAATCATTTTACTAATCCTTACAATAATCTAGGTGGAGTAACTACTTTAACAATCCCTGTTTCAGAGAGTTTTACAGGGATTTAAAATTATACCAAGGCCATACAAATAATAAATAGTTGCCAAGAACAAACAGCAGAAGGTTGCTTGCCTACTTCCAGCAAAATATTTATGGAGAAATAGTATATTTTAAATTATGGATTCCAGTATAACGTGGTCGCTCTTGAGATTAGAGCAAGAATGGTAAGTTTAAAATGCATTATTCTGGAAGTTTAGGTTTGTGCTCTTCTTATAGTCAGCTATATTTCCTTGGAAATACCACTCAAGTGATACAAATAAAAGTAATTTTAAGATTCATTAAGTGGAAGAGCCAGTAAGTAAACTATTTCCAAGTTGCTAATCTAATATATAAAATTTCAATGTACCTACAGAAGGACAACTAATGACTAACAGTCAACATCAATAACTTGATGTTCAGAAATGTGGTTAAGTGGTATATCCACTAACTTTCACAATTTTGAATTTGTTCTGAGTATAGATTATGGTTTGGAGGCTGCCAAAACAAAACACATGAAATTAGGTACAGAAAGCAAATCCAGGAAGACACATTTTGTTTTTGTGGTTGTCTATGAGTATCATCTTGAATGTTGATGGATTTCCCTGGAAACTGGGAAAAAAGAAAGGAAAAACAATATTCAGGTCACAAATATGGTGAAAAACTTCACTACATTAAAGTTCTTTATAGAATTCTATGATTTACCTAATGGATTATTGCTACACTTCCTCAAACTTACTCTGGTAATCTTTAACAAAATCTTCTAATGATTCTCCTAAAGTCCAATAAACTAATAAAACAATACCCTAAATAACATTTTGCAAATAGTTTGTCTAAATTCCTTTGTTTCATTTCTTTACCATTAGCATTAACTACAAGCAAACTCAGCTTCAAAAGATTTTCACATTTTCAGGAAGAGCAAAAAATTGTACTTCCCATCTTGGCGAAGAGTCCACTTGCCTTTGAGAACTAAGAATTGACAACAAAACCCTGCCGTTTTGAAAATTGTGTATGAAGTGTGCCATCTGATCTTGTCTGCAGTAGTAGTGCTCTGCATAGCTCTGATATAATATTTGTGCTCATTTTGCCATCCTTTCCTTCACATTGCTCTACAACATTGAGGGTATCCCCATGCATTAAGTACTCCCTCAAGGCATGGCTGGAGGAATTCAGTAAGCCTCACCAAACACAGGCTATCACAACCTTTCAGTACAAATCCCAGTAAAGTTCAGCAAGTATCAATGGCACCAAGAGTAAAACTATGCCCATGAGGATAATGAAATTATCTATTTGCAGGTAAATATCTCTGATTCGAATTGGATGAACATTCGAATTGAATTTGAACCATATGAACAATTGGTGTTCCTATTAATCCTGATTCAGATGACCAACAAAATAAACAGGGAACACAGAAACCAGATTGACTTTTTTGTAATCCAATTTAGCATTCCCTTACTAAAATGTCAAATTCACTGTCAAAACATTCTAACTATGCTGTTATTTTATTGTGGATTTCACTTTGACAGTGTTACTAGTTTTAGGCTCGTAATAATAATGTAACTGTGGGAGATGGGATATTATCATCCAATATACAATTCAAAAAAGCCTCTGCAAATACCAGTAGTTGCTAGAGGCTTATTATCCAAGTCTTACTGGGTTTTATATCACTCTGAAGGGAAAAGTAATAGGTTTTATAAACATGTAACAATTTCAGTTTCAAAGAGTTTTCAGAATAAACAAACTTAAATTAACAGATCACTTCAAATAAGCATTTAAGAAAAGTTTTTGGATATGTCTGTCCTATTGACATTGAAAATATGTGTAAAATAAGTGGTGAGGATCCAGAATATTACAAAAGCCCCCAAATAATTACGTTTCTAAGCCAAAGTGCTGCATCACACAATTACAGTAAATACTATGAAGAGCTAATATAAGAGAATTTGCATGGGTAAATTAATACAATCTCTCTTTGCATGCTTATGTAGTAGGGACCCTATGTATTTATATGCATGCAACTGCACAATGTTTTCTGATGATGTCAGCTTCCCTTTTACTTCCTAATGTAGAGAGTGGAAACTGATATCTGTAAACTCTATGAGTCAATCGGCAGGATATGGATTTACTCAGCTCGCTGAACGTACCTATTCAGATTTCAGACCTTAACCCCAGCCCCTGTCTTCACACATCAAGCCACAATGTAATTAGGATGAAATCAAGTTGAAATTAGTGAAAAATATAGAAAAGCATACCAAAAAGAATCTTATCCCCCTCTTCATGTAAACCAGGGTTTGGTGATAACTTTCCTGGGAGAAATGAGTCAATTATTTCTTACAACAGAAAGATACCATCTGGTTGCAGCCACAAGAAATTACTTTCATAACATCATTGTTGCAAAGGTGTCTTGTCTGAAGCCACTGAGTTTTGGGGTGGAATGTTAGGTAGAAGCTTTTTGGCATGGAGGTGGGCTATGAGGGAAATAAAGTGGAGGTGGGTGTAAAGGAAATAAAGGACTCAGGGGTGACCACTATGTTTGGGTAAACTAAATAGTCCCAACTGCTCTGGAGATTTATCTATGTATTTATCATGATGGATAACTTTCTCTTCCTTCTTCTTTTCCTCCCTTCCTACCTCCCTTCCACCATTTCTCCTTTCCTCTCTTCCTCGTCTTCTCTTTCTCTTTCTCTCTTCCTTCCTCCCTTTCTTTCTCCCTTCTCTACATCGTCAGTTTTTTTGTTATAGAAAAATAAGACTATATTAAGAATTCTGGAAACTGCTGCAGCATCATCGGTCACCTAATAGAATAATGTTCATATGTGATCTGGGTAAACGCCTCTGGCATGTGACAGGCAAAAAACTAAAACAAGTCCATCTATTAGGTAATTGTCATACTGTTACATTAGAGAGGTTTTGTATCTCTAGAAATACTGAGAAAAGTTTTCTTCTAATGACTGGAGAAAATAGTACTTTATGTGTGCACTTTACAATATCACATATATATACTATCTTACTTATTCTTCACAACGTTCGCATAAAATAGCTACTATTAAGGGCTTTTATTAATGAACAAATTCTAACTAAGTCAGAAGAGCAAATTACAAAACTGGGCTCCAAACACAGATTTTGTATTCATTCTATGAAATCAGTGACAATGCACTAAAATGAATTTTTCTTTCAGGTCCATGAAAACAACTTTCTATTTTTAAACAAATAATATAGACATACACATCCCTTTTTTCTCTCTTACATCTTTTGTTATTCAAATGCCTCCTTTCATCTTTGACCCTTACTCCTTTCCGTGGACAAGCAACATTTGATTTCCATTAATTAAGAACACCTCTCTCTTTTCAAAACATACACCATCCCTATTATATTAGTTTGGTTATGGGTGATGGTTATTTTTTATTGTTGTAGTTGTTTGTTTTCAGAAATATGTTGTGACTTTGTATATAAAATAACCTCAGCATGTTATAAAATAAATTGAAAAGCAATGAGAAGAAATGTTTCTTGCATGTGTATAAGGGTGTATCCATGTCTAAGACAATGAAACCCTAGACATTTTCCAATTTTTGCACAGCTTAGTTGAATTACTAATATGTGTCTTCAAGATTCTCTTCTCTTTCACCACTATCTCCCACCAACCATATCAAAGTTCAGCTTAAGCATCTGTTTCGTTCTTCTTTCTTCACATAAAAAGCAATGGCTGTGTATGACTCATATCTTCTATATTAAGGATGATTCCATACCTATAATTCTATTACTCAAATGCATTGGTGTTTTTAATACCAGTGACTTTTAGATAATTATGTTTTTAGCACAAATAAACTTATCAGCATAACAGCCCATTCTACAAAATAGAAAAGAGGCAATATTTACATCAATGGTACTTTGAAACTAATGTTTCCCTTCAGGGATACACAGCCACACAGTGTCTAATCTTTTCTCTAGACAGGTTATAAATATTCTCAGAAATAACTGTTTTGATGCCTCAAGAATGGGAGGAGAGAGGAAAGAATTCTGGGACTGCTTGTTTTTTTGCATAAATTTCTCTATTGCATTTGACAGTTTAATTATTTTGTTGTTATTTGCCTATCTCATGTTACTTCATACTTTGCAATCCTAGCTAATGGTTTCCTACAAAGTGATGCTTCATAGTGCTCTGTGCTGAATGAAAACTTATCTTAGTTTCTTACTGTGCTAGATAAATTCAATCAACAACAACCATATGTTAAAAACTTTGAAGTTTGTTTGTTAGAATCAAAATTTTCTGAAAAGCTCTGTTCTTGGCTATACATAATACATGTCTGCAAATCAAAGAGCTTTCCATGACTGAAAAGAAACTAAGAAAAATGACTGTTGAAATTTACTGGGGGCAAAAAAGAAATAGTGTTCCTATTGCAATACTATTTGGAAATATGTATATACAATTCCCCCTCTAGTACCAATTACTAAGGATTAGAAGAATTTCTGTCATGCCTCATCCTCTCTCATATTTTTCCGTATCAGAATCCAAAGATAACTCTATAGAAGCATAAATTCTTTGAATATTGGTTTGTATTCTTTAAGAAATGTTGATTGCTGACAGCCTCTAAATTAATACAGCTACAGATTACTTTTAATCTTGTTAGGGATAGTAGAATCACCCCTAATATCTCGTGACACAAAACAGAAAAATCTGATAAGAAGTGGCAAAATTGCATTATTCAGTTTACTTCTATGCTCAGCCTTTCTCATTGCATTTTCACCATTCTTTGACTATATTTTTGTGATGTTGAGAAAAGCAGTAGAATGGCTTCGGATGAGAGAAGCATATCTCAGTTCTCTCCAACAGGCTGCCAAATCCTTTATTATGCCAAGAAAAAAATTACCAGGTTCTAAAACTTGAGCCTGTATCAGCATCGCCTGGAGGACTGGTGAAAACACAGATTTCTGAGTCAATAGCTATGGAATGGGGCCCAAGAATTTACATTTCTAGCAAATTCCCAGATGCTTCATCTGCTCCAGGTCTCGGGGACAACACTTGGAGAACCACTGAATGAGAGGAATCCTGAAAGGAGAATTGGATTCTCTCCAAAAGCAGCTTGGTTACTTCCCTGATTCCAAAGTACTATAAGTAGATAATTTCCAACAATATCTGTACCCCTTACTTTCAAATGACTGCAAAGAAAACTGAAAATTTACAAATTTGGCCCCGTTCATCCTATTTAAGTGCTAAGGGTGAGAAGGAAGGAAGGAAGGGAGGGAGGGAGGAGGAAGCTAGCTTCAAGGGCTTTGGTTTCAAGGGCTATAGAGTAAAAGATATCTCAAATAATAATGATAGCAAAATAAATGCACTTTGTCTGAAGAAAGAACTTAAGTAGAGAATCTCAGAATCTGTCAATTCTAGTAATTTTGCAAATCATATCTATTGTCCTTAATTTTTTCTCTAATTCTTAGCTACTACAATCAAGTGGTCAATTAGTGTAATTCGTTGATAAGCTCATTAGTAATTTCATTTGGGGTTTCTGGTTGAGCGCTTCACTCTGATTAAAATAAAAAGTTCCTGCCAATCTTGATATTTTATATGACTGCTCTGATCAATGAACAATTATGAAAATTAAAAATTTTAAATAGAATACTCGCGAATTTAAAACATTTTACAGGATACTTTCCAAGTTATTAATCTTTTATGACAGAATAATTGGAGTGAAGGCACTCTACAACCAATAATAGAAGCCTGTTGCAAAGATTTAGTAATCTCACCTTAAATTTTATTTCTGACATTATTAGAATATATAAAATATGTAGACATGTGCCCCCAGATTCCCAGAATCCAGATGCTTTCTACCCATGAGCTGACTCTTTTTGAAGTCACTGTAACTTTTCAGATTACAGTAATAAGAAGGAATGCTGCCTCAGTCACCTGTGGTCTGTTTATCATGTTCCCGTATTCTTCTAGATTCAGCAGAGTACAAAGAATGTAAGAGGAGGTTTGGCACCAAAAGGCTGACAATCTAGTTAAAGAGAATTTTACATGAAGTCAGGAGGGATAAATGAATCTACACGACATTAGAAAATAGAAGAAGAAAGATTGGTATGGGCAGTAAGGATAAAACTTGTCCTTAACTTAGAAGAATGAGCCTCAGAAAGAGAAGCTAGCAGAAAGCAAAGGGTGTCTAGATGGGACAACAACCTGTGAGTTTACAGGCTTAAGCATGCAGGTGGGCTACAACTAGTTGTGGCTTACTTAGCATTTTAACAGTTAGTGCCATGCTTTTCCTCATCCTCACTGGAAGTAGAAAACACTATTCTGAATTTGTTGTTGTCCAGGCTAAAAGTCATTAATGGTCTGAAAGAATTTGTTTAAGCTTCAGAAAGAATTGTATATATATCAGAAGCATAGTTAGGTCTTAAAGAAAATTCAACTATTGCTTTGGGGCTAAAAACAATAATAAGGGCAACTATTCAATATTTTAATAAAACCTCTATCTAGCTGAAATTAAATATGCTTGTATTTCTATCTTGTTAAAGTTATTTAATCTGGTACATTTTTCTCAAAAACCTGTATTTACAGAGTTTGCAGACCTGCTATTGGCATATTTTTTTCTTTTTCAGTATGTTGTTGTTTTGTCACTGCTCTTTTTGTTTCGGGCAGGTCAATATATCCATTCACTCATATTGTAATTATTAACACAGATTCATACAAAATGTGTAGCTAGATCAGTTTTTATTTCCAGAAATATTTCTTGTGGGTCATCAAAATGTAAATACCTTTCTGGATCCAGAATTTTTTTTCTTTTGTTGAAAATATGCTCTAATGCAACTCTCACTTTTGATGGAGTTAAAAGAAGCAGCTGTCAATCAGTCTGGCTGAGTTTCTGGTCATTTCTACACAGATGAAGAAATCTGAATAACTATAGGATATTTTTCACTGAAGTATTTTGCAGATGTTGGCAAAGAGATAGAATCCCTTGAAAGGGACTAATGCGCATTTTAAAATGTATGTAGAAAGATGAGGCCTCAGGCAAGCACAGCAATGAAATAGTCATTCAAATAAATAACACTTCTATTTGTTCTGCCAAATACAAAGAAAAAGACTCAGTAAGTAAAAATTTAGCTCCTGAACTGATCGACTTTAAACATCTCTTCGATATAATATACACACTTTTACTGTTTAGAAGAAAAAATATACTAGCATGAAAGGAAACAATATGTACCAACATAAATATTGGTATTTTAAAAACAAAATATATATGTTTTTAAAAATCAGGCAATCCTTATACCTTCACACACCTCATCACAGACAAGAGATTTTTTAGAAGTTGCCAAATCTTCCACATAAACATATTTCCAGGATATGGGAAGATTCTGCATAACTTAATTTATTCTAATAATCCCAGAATCTGAGATTAAGGCAAAAAATATATTTTACTAAATATTGCTGCAAATTTTAATCATATAATAGTTATAATAGTGTGCCACTTCATAAAATTAGTATTAAGTTAATGCAAAATTATTGTATATTATAAAAATAACAAAGAAGGAACCCAAAGTCTGAGATAATATGATTTTGGCTGATTAGAGAAAATTGAAATAAATGGAAAAGCATGAACTTTGAAGATAGGTATCCTGATTAATTTCTAGTCCCTTTTTATTTTTTGCTATGAGGTCATGTGGAAGTCACTTTAGTTATCTGAGCTTAAATTTCTTCACGATTTTACAATAATAGCACCAGTCTGCCTGTTACTTCAAGCGTCATTTGAGATAATGCATATGAAAGTATTTTATAAAGTCTAGCACACTAATCCAGTAGAAAAATAAATGGATTTAATATCAGAACACCAGTTTCAAATCCCAACTCTATTAGCTGTGTGAACTGAGAAGTCAGTATGTCACTTTAAGTCCATGAACCTCTCATACAAACTCAATGGTCATTCAGGTAGTGCTCATTATTTCAGATAACACCCAGGAGGCCCTCCAGTTATCTTCATGCCGGTATAGCATCATGTCATGTCCATTGTTCAAGACCACAGGGCCCCAGGAATTTCTGTGACTTCAGTGTTTCTTGGCCAAACTGGCCAAGAAATATATGTGGAGCCAAAAGTATAACATCCTTACGAGCACGGCACAGCCTTCCCTTTCCCACCCCATCAAATCTAACCTCTGCTCCAGAAAATGGAAAGTAATTAACTGGGTTCTTCTTTCTTCTCTCCTTAGTTGCTTCTGCCCTTTTCTTTAGGAGCTCACATTTAGAGACCCCAAAATCTAGGCAAGCGTTGTCTTCAAGGAGTATCTGCTTTCTATTTTATGGTAAAATTTACCTCAGACAAATTACAATGCCTCAGAATGAAAGGCACTCAGTATCATCACAATGAATGATCTTTAACTACTAATACAGAGTACTACTTTAAAGGAAAAATCTAGGAAAATTGGTTAGATGTTTTGTTTTTGTTCTCCATTAAAATGTGAAAAATTGACAGAAAGTTGAATTTAACAGACTGAATGCCATATTGGGTTTCAAATGAATTTTTAAATTAAATCGAATGTGTTTGATTTAATTAATTTGTAGAAAAAATCCATTGACTCTATACCAAAATAAATTTTGCCCACATAAGTTAAATTGTCCAGTGAATAACCATTTAACTGACCTAACACATCTTAGCCCTTCTCAAGCTGGATACAAGGCTTATGTGTGATATTTACCATCACCCAGGAACATCAATTTTTACAATGACATGAGTGGAAACACATTTGTATATTAAAGCAAGGAAATATTATAGAATGTAATGCAAGATTTAAATGAATTAGAAAAACCTTATGCTTGTGTAGACCACTTTGAGATTTATCAGCAATTCCTTCTGCACATCTCCACTTCTGCATGCTCATATTTAGATTCCTTTATCAGTGGCGCTATGAACACAGAAAAGTTTGAGCTCTTTACTCCATAAAAAAAGAAAAATGAAGTGGAGGTATGATTCAATTATAGAACTCATCCAGGCTCTAAAGAATATTGTGTTTGAATTATTAAGATAATTGAGGTCAAAGAAATATAGTAATAATTACTTAAAATCTTCACCTTGTACACATGTAAAATAAATATCAATTTCACGAATGTCAACTCCAATCTGTTAGAAGAATAGTAATGTTAAATTAACATGCTGCCTTGTGAAAACATTAATGGCTTTGTGAATTATCTTTTCTACTGTTTCAAATAGGAATCCGAGAATATAATGGTGCAAACAGTGCAAATAGTGTGTGTGTGTATACATACATATATATATATAAACATGCTGTGATCATCAGATCGCATTGTGACAAATGCAAAGTACCAAATTGTTTTCAATAAATAGACAAATATAAATGAACATACAGCCCATGATGTGATGACACAACACAATTTCTGTAAAACTTCAACAAAGTATTCAAAAATTTGAATCAAATATCTGAAAAATTAATCCTGTTAACATACTTTAGGTTAGGATCTAGCCTTCTCAAAAATAAATTGGGAAAAAATTGGAAACATATAATAGTTGAAGGATGATCAGTTAAATAGTCTGATATTATATAAGCATGCATTAAAACTTCAGACAAGAACCTATATCATTTATAATTAATGACTTTTTAGAATGAATCTTGAGAATTGTATTTACTCACACAACAAAAAGCAACATGGCTCCTCATTTATGGGATGATATTGGCTAGGTAGTTCAGTAAAGGTACTAAGGATTACACACAAAATATTTACCAGTCAATATTAGGCATGGTTGAAGTTATTCTTTTTATTGTTGTTGTTTTCACCTAAAAGTCTCCTAATTTTAATATGGGTATTATACATTTTAATTTATGAAAAATTCATACATATAAGACTGACAAAAGTGAAAAACATTTGATAACAAACCATATTGTCAGTGATAAGGAAAAACCCATGGGACTTTCAAATTGGAAAAAATTTTATATAACGCAACTCAGCAATATCTATCAAAATTTAAAAATGCACATAACTCTCACACAGCAATTTTGTAACAGTTATTTATCCTACATATATTTTGCATATTTGCAATGTGAGATTTGTACAAGGATATTTATTCCAAATTAGCCATAATAGCAAAAGCCTGGGAAAAACCTTACTCCCATCAATATGGTACTGGTTTATTGAATTATCTATAAAAATGAACAATATACAGTCGTTAAAAAGAACAGAGCTAGACATGCTAATGTGAAATGATTTCTAAAACACAATATTAAGTGAAAGCCAAACTTCAGGACACTATTTACTAAATGCAGCTATTTTTATTGCATGAATCAATGCATAAATAAAATATAAGGTCGTATCTAAATTTGGAAATATGCATGCAAATTTTGAGATTCTTCTTGGAAGAAAACTAGGTGCCTCAGAAACAAGCAAGAGAGGAGATACACTTTTTCATTTTTATAACCATTTGTAAAGTTTCAATTGTTTAACACTGTCATGGATTACGTATTAAAAACAATTACATTTAGGGAACCAAAATTCCAGTTAATTTTTCCAGATTCACCACTCAGAGAAATGGAATACATTTTTGTTAAGTAAAGAATCTGTCACCCATCTCACACATTTTATATGTATGCATGTGTTCATATGTTTATTAAATGTGCTTGATCCTATCTCTGTTTTACAAATAAGAAAGCAGATAGGATTCAGTCATTTTCTTAAGTTCTCACAGCAATTAAATGGCAGAGCCTAAAGGTTTATTCAATTCTATTTAAATCCAAGGCCTTTAGTCTAAACCACTATACTATAAGTGCCTTTTGAACATAAACACTCTGGTCTAAACTAGACAGACATTAGTTACAACTAAAGATGTCTAAATGTTAGTTTTGCGTTTTTAAATTTATATCTGATGCCAATTTAACAAATGTAAACTTTCCCTCTCCCAAAAATACATCCTTTCCCAATATTTGGTAACTTATACAGTTAACACCTGGGTGGCAGTTTGAAATTATTTAATGTATCCCCAAAAGAGAAAGATTATGTTTGTATGCTGGTCCACTCCTGTGGGTCTGAGACCTTTTGGTCAATTGGACTACCTCAGTGAGGCGTGACTCTGGTTGGGTTTCCACCCTCTTGCTGGGTCCAATAAAAACGGAGACACATGGGAAAAGAGAGCTCTGTCATTTTTGATCCTGCCATGTGACATAAAGGAGAGGCTCAAGCATCTCTCCCTCCCAGGGAGAAATGAGTCATTTAGCTGATAGCTTGCAGCTGAAATCGAGAAGAAAGCGAACAGCAGGGCCTGAGAGAAGAGGCCTGGTAAGAGATGAGTCCTGTGCCTGGTTGCCGTCAGCTGAGCTCCAGGAGATGGTACAGCCCAGAGGGAAAGGCAGAGACCAGGCAGAGATAGCACGCCATCTTGCTTCAATACGTGGCAGCTGATTTAGGTGAGAAAGCACCTCTTATGGTATCTTCAGTTAGACTTTTCACAACCTTGGAACTGTAAGCTTTTACCCCAGTAAATACCCTTTATGAAAGCCAACACATTTCTGGGCAGCCCTTTGGAAAACCAAATTAACCCCCATTTTAAAAATTCAGCTATTTCAGCATCTGGTAGAAACTTGCAGCAATTATAAGACCTATTTAGAAAGGCCTTCTGAAACATTGGCTTTTTATTTTATGAATTATGCAACTATTGCTTTAAAAATCTTGTCAAAGACAACATGCAATTATTTTGGCTATTGACACAGTAAAAGGAAATGAGTCCGTTGATAGTGCTAGAAATTGATATTTTCAAATTCTGAACTCAGTTCATAGTTTCACTACGGCTTTTGAAGTGTGACTTTTATCAAGCCTCTTAACTCCTGGGTAATTCCTCTCTAAAAGGGTGGCTGCAAAATGTACCATCCTCTACAGGATATTATGAGCAGTCATTAATTAATGTTTTGTAGAGCACGTTGAGATTTGGTTTGAATGGTGCTACATCAATGCAAAGTATCAGTAAGCCACTTAAAAATCAAATTGTCACCTGCTCTAGGGACTCAGGCAAAGCCTGTAGTTTGTTGATAATGAAGTTGGCTCTTGTGTAATTTGTTTTTTTAAGTTAGTCAGGGTGGAGTTTATTAGACATTTTAATAATGCTATTTGGAAGCCTAATAGAATAGCAGAGGCATATAAATACTGTCAACTCTCAATTACTCAACAGATTGATTTATGACTTAAGTGGTCAAAATGGGCAGGGGCCACTTTATCTTCCTCCTGTTACTTAGAGTTCAGCCAGTGGCTGATCACTGATGCTGGAGGCACCTAATCAGGAAGAAGCAGCTCTAGCTGAAGCTGGAAATATGTGGACAGTTTTAGAACCCTTTCTTCTCCACATTCTCCTCCCTCCTTAAGAAGTCCAATGCTAGAGGTCAGGCTTCAAAGTCTCCTTAGAAAGCCATAAGAAAAGGGAAGGGAGAAATTTGTTTGTTCTGTGTATTAATCAGCCCCTGACTAATTCTTAACTTCCTTAAGGAAAGAAAACTTCCAGAACCCTGCTACACTACAACCATAGGAAATCCACAAATTTGTTAATCTGCCCAACATGTCCTCAGAAAATAGTCTTGACTTAAATTTGACCATACTTTCTCATTATCTCCTTGTGTCTACCCATTGACAAGACTTCACAGTTAATATTGACTAATACCTAAGAAATACAAATAATTTTGAAAATACAAAATATATTTTGAAGTAAAAATTCAAGGCAATCTTTTTCAATAATATTCAAGGAAAAATATTGAATTATGATCTCTAATCTTCATCCTTGTCCTAGTATTTTATTAACGTTTATGATACAATTGTTCTATTGTTAATATCCCTGCTAAATGAGACATGCTTGCCATAGTTCACATGTTCACAGATTCAGATTTGCTATCACAATTATTTATTTTAAGGTGTATTCACTGCTTTTAAGAAAGATGGGTTTAATTTAAGGAAATGAAAAATGAAAAACATTCAAAAATAGTTCTGATCATAGAAATATCAGGTTTTTCAATATGTCATGATAAAAATGAAATGTTTTGCTTTCAAATTCCTAGCAAAATAAAAAATACAGCCGAAACCAAAGGCAAAAATATGCTCAATCTCAAAATTAATACCTTATTTTAAATTAGTCAAAAAAAAATATTGAAGAAGTGTTTCTGGCAAAATTACTTTATAAAAATCAAAGAAAAACTACTTTCTAAATAATAGTTTATGGTATTTAAAACTTTCTTTTAATATGAGAAAACTCGATGATTATTAATAAAATATAGCTAAATAAAATTAACTTTCTTTTCCCATTTAGAAGTTTCTATTGAGGGTAGTATTAAAAATATTATGACTTTCTGGAAATAAATAACTGGCAAACAACATCAAACAAAACATTTCCATTGTATTTTATCTAGATAATAGAGAAATTATGTCAGATTGCTTAAGAATCCATCTAACTTCAATTTTTTTCTGTACTTTCTACAAGGGATGTTGGCACAATCCCAGAACAAAATTGACACATTTTATAATTCTGTCCAATCCAAAGACAGATTAGAATTACCACTGAATCTAAGCAACAGAGATAGAGTACATAACATAACATGAGAAGGAAAGTAGTGTTCCAAAATCCAAACTAGCTCACAGAAAAAAATAATAGGAGGTGATGACAGTACAACTCTGTGATGAAACTGAGAGCCACTGAGTAGACACTTGGATGGATTGTACAAGGCATGGGACCATATAATACCGTGAACTCTGTGGTGGATAATGGGCTGTGGTTAATAGTACAAATATAAAAACGTTCTCTCATGAACTATAAAAATGTACCATACTAATACATGGTGTTAATAATAGGGGGTTTTATAGGAAAAATACACCAACAGTAAGCTATGGACTATAGCTAACAGTAATATTTTGATGATGTTCTTTCATCCTTTGTAACAAATATTCTACAACAATACAAGGTATTTGTGGTGGGGTAATATATGTGAATCCTGTATGTTATGCATGATTGTTTTTTAAACTCACAACTTATCCACTAATAAAAAAAAATTATAGAAAAGGTGAGTGAAAATATTTATTTTATAAAGCAAGAAAGATAAAAAGGTTAAAAAACAAAGATGTTTTAATGGATTTTAAAAGCTAAATTAATATGCTGCTTAAAACATAAGGACTAAGAAAGATTGAAATGTAAATGCCTAAAACATAACAGGGCATGTTAACCAAAATATTTCTTAATAAAAGCTGATGTACTTTATTAATGTCAGATAATAAACTTTAAAACAAAAAGCTTTCCAAGCTGTGATAGACCAAAAATATCTCCATGATATTTAACACTGCTCACATCAATAGGAGAAGATTATTTTCTCCACCTATTGAATCTAGGCTGGACTTACAACTGGCTTTGACCAATACACTGTGCAGGAAATAATATTGGGAAGGCTGCAGGACCAAGAAATTTTTAAGACTTTGTGGGTTCTGCCCTCACTTTCTTGGAATCCTGAGACCACAATGGTGTGAAAAACCCCAGTGTACTTTACTGGAGGGTAAGCGCTGCCTACAGAAGGTGAAAATCACCCCAGTCAACAACCAACTCCAACTACTAGACTAACAGTCATCCCCAGGTCGGCTCAAACCATTGCAGCTACATAAGTCGTCCCCGCCTAGAAGAGCAGGAAAACTGAGCAGGTTGCCCACCCAAAGTCTCAAGGGAAATATAAATCATTGTTGTATTATTAAGTTTGGGATGATTTATTAAGTAGCAATAGATAACTAACACAAATTTTTGTGGCTGGAGGACGGAATGAGGTACACTGAACACATGGCCACAAGAGATGGAATCTACTTCCCTACCTCTTAAAACTGGACTGGTTTTGTGCCTTTCTTTTGACCAACAGAATGTGTGTGAACTCCAGAACCTAGACCTTAAGACACCTGCACATTTTGCTCTCACTTTATTAAAATTCTGAGACCGCCATGCAATGCAAACACCCAGACTAGCTTACTAAAAGATGAGAAGACATATGGAAGAGAACTGATTCCTCTTAGCCTATGGCCAGCAGCAAGTGCCAGAGAGATTGAGTGAGTCTATCTTGGATTCTGCAGGCCCAGTAGAGTAATCAAATGATTATAACCAAAGGAGATTTCCCAAGCTAGCCAGCAAAAGAGTCCTATATAGAAAAGTTTGTATATGGGCCCCAGAAGATAGGCAAGATATTATCCATAGCAGTATTTTTCATAAAAGCAAACTAAAAAAAATAGGCAAGCAAAATAGATGACTATCAGAGTAGAATGGATGATAAATTGTAATTTTAATGAAACATTGACATACTCTACATCACTGAAAATGAATGAAATATAGCTATATGGATCACCATAGTTAAATATCAAAAGCAAAGCATAATTTCTAAGCAAGGATGTTGTAGAAGGAAAAATACGATATGATTTGACTAATGATTAAGGTTTGAAAACTGCAAATCTGAATATTAGATTGTGTTGGTTGTGGGTGCATTATTTTTGGTTTATTTTTATTAATATTTCTCCTCCATTTCTGCTTTTATGTATAAGATCTATTTTACAAGAAGTAAACTGAACTTTTAAAGAGGAAAAAAAGAAAAGAAAAAACCTCCAAATACCTTAATATGAATTCATTCATATTGACTTACCAATAAATAATAATACCACCTATTATTCTCAAATTGGGAAAATAATAGAGCTACAACAATGAGTTAAAATTCCAGAAATGTGATTAATAATTTAATAAATAAATTGACTGTTTTTCTTAACAGAAAATCATTTCTTAAATTCAAAAGGTATATTATAAAGAGTCACTTTTATTGCTCTGTGACTAAGCTCTTCATCAAAGTCCATTTGTATATTAATGATTTCAATTCTTTGTTTTCAGTACATAAAATGCTTTACCAAAATTGAATTTGCAAGAATGAATGATATCTGGGATGACATTAATAAATTACTGATTTTGAGTTAGAACAAATTTAGAAATTAAAAATTAGATCATCTATTCCATTAAAATAGTCAGTGAACCAAATCATTATTTCAGTAGGAAAGCAAATTTAATCAAACCAGCCATTTCATTGAATTAAATAATCAAAATTAATATGATGCCCAATTCAGTATCTCCATGTATATTTTTCTGAACTTTCTTATTTATTCATAGGAGTTTATTAAATTTTTGGTGCCTTATGAAGACTGAAGTTTTAATTTTAATGCAGTCAAATGTAACAATCTTGATGTTTAGCTTTTTTTTTTAATGTGGACATGCTTTTTATGTGTGGTAGTGTGAGGTAAGACCCAGTTTTTTTTCTTTCATCTCCATTTATTGGAGTGTCTATCCTTTACCCCAATGGCCTGGACCTGCCTTTTCATATATCAACATGTCCATTTATTTGTGCATCTGATTTTGAGCTTTTTATTTTGTTCTTATGTTCTTCACCAATGGTACACTGCCTAATTCATAAACACATTCAAATAAATTCAAATTTCAAATTCAAATTAAAACAAATATTAAATTCACAGTTAGCCCTGATATCTACTAGGAAAGTCTTCCTACATTGTTTTTCTTCAGGGTGTCTTTGACTACTGCTAACATTTTCCAGTCTTTATACATATTAGAATAATTTTGTCAAGTTGCATAATTCTGCTGGAATTTTGATTGGAATTGCATTGGCTCTATGAATCAATTAGATGAGAATTTATATATTTTAAAAATGGGTCTGCTAAATTATAAACAGGATGCACCCTTCTATGTCTCCTTTTTAGCTCTTAATGTAGTTTTATACTTCGCTCAGGAGAAAACTGACACATATTCAGTTAGATTTATTTGAAGGAATTTTTTATTTCTAATATAATTTTAAATTATATGGATTTTTTAAATGTGAATTACGGGAATTTAGGAAAAATTATTTTAATTTTATTTTTTTATCCAGCCTCGTAACTTAACTCTCATTTTGATTCTAAAACTTTGCATGTGTATGTGTGTGTGTGTATATATATATATATATATATATATATGTCTATGTGTATATATATATGATGTTCTATATAACCTATTATATCATTTGTGAAATGAAAGCTATATTTCTTTTCTTCCAATCTTTATACACTTTATTTCTTATTCTTGCCTTATTGAATTGCCAGGGACCTTGCATCCATTCATTCAACAAATATTTTTTGAAAACCTACTATATACCAGGCACTGTTCTGAGCACTTGGCACATATGAGAGGAGAGGAAACAGCCAAATATTCCTTCCCTCATGAGTTTAAAATCTAGACAGCAATAAGCATGAAACTTATCACATGTTATATTATTAGCACATTAGAAAGAGAAGGTGATATGGAAAAAAGGGAACATAGCACAGGAAAAGAGTGTCTGGATGGCCTGAGCTTGGAACAGAGAGAGAGCAGTTCAATTTTTAAATAAAGTGGTCTGGCCAGGCCTCCCTGAGAAGATGGCATTCAGACAAACACTTGGCACAATGAGGTGTGAGCCATATGGAGAGAGATCATTGCAGGCAGCAGAAACACCCAGTGCAAAGGCCCAGTTGGAGCAGTGACCACAAGAACGAAGCTTGGTGGGGAAATGGGAGGTGCACTGATCACGTAAGGTGTGGTAGGTAATTCAAGGATTGAGCTTTCGCTCTGAGGGAATGGAGAGCCATTGGGAGAATTTGGGCATAAGAGTGAAGTAAACTAGCATATATTAGAAGGATCATTCTAGGTGCTATGTTGAGATTAGGTCAAGGGGGTAAATGTAGTAGGAGGGAAAGCAATCAGGAGATATTGCTAGACCAAAGAAAATGATGTTGGTGGCCTGGACCAGATGCTAACAGTGGAGAAGGCAAGAAGTCGTTGGGTTTTTCGCTAAATTTAAAATTAGAGCCAATAGGAACTCATTATAGATGGATGTGATGTATGAAAGAGAGAAGTCAAACATGATTCCAAGGTTTATTCACAGAATTATTAGAAGGATAGAATGTTTAATAATGAGAAAATCTAATATAAGACTCACTAAGAATGGAGACAATTTAATTTTTGGAAAATTTAAATTTTTTATTTTATGCTTTATCTTTAAAAACATAAATATATTTAAGTATATAATATGATAGGATTATCATATTAACTATGATAGAATTATCATGGTAGAAATATTATATTTACTTAAATCAAGATAAACTGCTTAAATTCCCCTTTTAATAGGCCAGAGTTCTCAAACAAGTTTAAAAATATATGCCATTTACAAGGAAAAATTTTTTTTAATTTACAAGAAGATGAAAAATGAGTGAAACATGTCAAACAAATATAAAGAAAGCAGTATGTGAATATCAATATTAGCTAAAATAGGATTCAATATCAAAACCATTAAAAATTTTAAATACTAGATTTAACAGTCATTTTCTGGTGATGCAAAGTTTAGTCTCTAAAGATTACATAAAACTAATTAATGAACTTTGTATACAGGAATAATATAGCATCAAAATGTATACAAACTCTCTGATTTTTAGAGTTTAGCAACACTCACGCCTATTTTCACAACCTAACTCCCCTTTTAACTTCAAATAAATCTTTCGTACAGCAGTTCTTTAATGGTAACATCAAGCTATCCTTAAACGGCATTGCTTGCCGGCCAATGCTGCAGGTATTCTCGATTTTGTCAGGATGCCATAGTGTTGATTTTTGAGCACTTTCAATGGTACCAGCTTCTGGTGCGATGAAACAGTCACCATACCACTTGAAACATTTCTAATTACCTAACCATATCTCATGAAAATTATAAAGCAGACATGAAAATGAACAGCGGTAATACAGAAACTATTTTTAGGAAAAAACCTATATTTTAGTAGGTGGACAGTGGAAATACTGTTTTTTTGTCTCTAGTTTTGATTTTTTTTTTCACTTTGTAATTCAAAAGTTTGGTAGATCCTAAATAAGCTTGGGACTTGGAGGAAATAGCCTAGGGTATTATACTCAAGTAAAAAATATTCTATGTACAGAAGTAATCATTTGGAATGTAAATGATTAATCTGACCATTCGAAGCAGCCCAATGTGTTGAGCATATTATGCTTCATTGGGTCTATTCCCTACAGGAGGTGTAAACTCACTGTGCTCTATATCTCAGAGATGGTTGGCCCTGTGAGCTCCTGTGGTCAATAAAAAGGGAAAAAAAATGACTGTGTGTCACTTCCCAGCAGACGCTTTAATATCCAGCATGTACTTTGCCACTTTCTTTCCCCCCTCAGCCTCGGTTACCACCTTTGTTCAGATAGCAGCTGGTACATTTTGCTGGATCCCAGAGTAAGGGTGGCAGCAAAACTGAACAGAACTCCCAGACAGCTTATATGTGCATGTGGTAAGGGCAAGAAGCAAATTTTTGTTCTTGCTTTAAATGTATCAAGGCAGTGTAGCCTCTATTTTGAATAATAAACCAAACTTGGTAAATTAACCCCCAGTTCAGATTATTGTAGATGACTGACCTTTTCAGACATTCCACATTTTTTAGAGTAACTGAAAGCCAAAATACACTTCGTTTGTAGATGGTTTTAATTGACATGGCACTGCTCACTGTGGTTTTGACCTAGAAAGCATTCATGAGAGAGACTCTAGGGGAAATATACACATTCACGTCTTATGCTTCTCTTAGTCTGTGGTTTAAAAAATAAATAAAATTTGCTATGCCCAGAATGTAAATTCATTTGAAATAACAAAATTGTCTGTTGAGTTTTCCTTAGATTTTTATCTTCAAAAAAGAACCCCCACATCATTTTTATTTCACTTTTATCTTAATAACTTGTGTGACCTGACACAATTAAAATTTAATACAATCTGGAAGGCAATGTTCTTTTGTTTCTTTCTTTATATCGACTGTAGATGTTAAAAATCTTTCCATCTGGGAGCTGTCCAAAAAGCAAAACATACTCATTTGTTTAAATGTTTAGTGTCTAAATTGTAAAATAATCAGGTCCAGATATCTTACAGGCTCCAAACAAGGTTGCTATTCTAAGATAAACACATTCTGGCAACTAAGTGAGAAGGGTGAGCTGTATGATGTCAGAGCCTGATGCATATTGCAGAACCCTGAACTCCTGTGTGACTCAGTTTTTCTTTATATTACCCTACAACATTTTCCAAGAATATTCACTTCCATTTTATTCTCAAAAAAATTCTGAAATGTCTAACTGATATATTATTACTTATTTTTTTTCCATTACAGAACAATGTGACATGGAAAGATAAGATTTGTTGGCCAGGAACACAAAGCTGTATATTGAAGCTGAGGCATAATGATTTAATACTACAGTCATTTGATTTCTAGTCTAGTTCATATATTGTGAATTGGAGACCCAAATGTCATTTGAAGTCTGAATCACAGACTCTTGGTTCTTTTTGGAATACAACTCTTCAAAAAACTCACCAGGTTTCTTACCTACCTGATTCTATTAGCTTCCTATACCTATAACCACAATCTAAATTGTTTTCTTTTTTAATCTATGTAAGAACTTTTATTTGGTCCAATCGTCCTAATTTGAGAACTTTGCCTTGAGACACATCTTTTGAGGGAAAATTAACAGTAGGTGTGGCAACCATGCTTTTAATTTGGTCTTTGACACAAGGCTGAACTTTTATAGACCATGGCCACCCAAGGTTTTCTCTTCTGTTTCTCCTATTCTCTTACAAGTTAAAGAAACAGCCTTTTTCAAGCCCCTTAAGCCTCAGATTTCTGAAAGTTCTCTATTCCTTTTCATCCCTGCTTGGAAATTCGCTAAATCTTTCAACTCTTTCTTATGTAAAACACAGCCAATAACAAATAAGATGAACTAACATTCTGTTTTTTCACCTTTCCCCTAAACCTAAAATTCATACCATACGTGACTTGCCTCCCATATTACCAGAAATAACTATTTTACCATATGAATTGCTGCTGAATAACATGGATCAGCATTTATTAGATGGATACCCTTCTGGTACAATAATAACTCATATTTTTTTATTTTTCTTGGATAACAATTCCTAGTACTAATTTTGTATCATTCTATGAGAGTATCT
>JAQZBX010041530.1:0-22319 GCA_029593785.1 Cabassous unicinctus | reverse complement strand
AAAAAAAGCACAGGAACCATTTGGGGGATTCTGAGGTGCATCCACCAGTCTTCATGAGCTGTGATGTGTTTGTATTTGGCCGCCTGATTGGAGCAGGCAGTGGGGAGTCGGCCAAGCACCCCATGCTGGCGGCAGGCCTGCTCAGCCACTCTCAGATGCCCAGTGAAGCCACCGACGTGAGGGGAGGGCTGTGGAGAACTCCATTGAGTTTTATCTTCTTCAATAAAGTGGCCTTTCTAAAAGAACGTTCTCTCTTTTTCTCTCCCACCCCTCACCTCATCTGTGTTTCCCAGGTTTTTGTTGCTCCCTTTTCCAGTCATTTCCTCCCCATCCATCCTCATTCCTGGTAAGGTTTGTTTCTTTTGCCCTCTCCGCTCATTGACTCGTTAACTTAAAATGACCGCTCAGCTGGGACTGTTGCAGACCAGCTGCTATCAGCTTTTAACAGACAAATAGCAACAATGGTAACAAAATCTCTTGCTCCTTTCTTTCTCAGAAACTATCCTGTGCAACTTTTCCCAAAGTATGTTGCACAGCCAGCTACAGCAGAATCACCCGGAGCAGCTTGCTAAAATGCAGATTCCTGGACCCCGTCCCTCTGGGCAAGCCCAGAAACCTGCATTTTAACCATGTTTCCACTGTAAGTCTTAGGCACTCTACAAGTTTGAGGGCCTGGTTGGTCTAATGTGAATGAAGCTCAGGAAGAGAGGAGGCAGAGTGGTAGGAGCACTGATACACATGGCCCTCTCCAGGCCATTGGGTGAGGGGTTAATTGTGGGAGTGAACTTGGCTGCTGAGGCTCTCCCCACCCCATACCTCATTTCTTCCATAGCTGTTTCAACTCAGGTAGAAGTAAACTTCAAGGGCTCATTTGTAAATGGGGTTTTCAAAGATCCTATGAAGATGAGACCAAACTGAATCAGAGTGGGGCTTAATTCAATATGACTGGAGTCCTAAGCAAAGGAAATTTGGACACAGTAGTAGAAGCCACAGGAGGAAACAGAAGACAAGAGGCAGAGATGCCATGTCACGGAGGCAGAGACCGAGATACGGACTGCCAACAAGCCAACACCAGAATGCTCAGACTTCAGAGCATGCATGCCCTGCCGATACCGATACCGTGGTTTTGGACTTACAGCCCCTAATACTGTGAGACAATAAATTCCTGTTGTTGAAGTCAAACAGTGGTATTTGTAATAACAGAACAGGCAAACTGAGATGCCTAGCATTTTCCACCCGAGGATGAGAAACTAGATTTTCTCTTCCCAAAGCTACCTGTTTCCATGGTGCCAGCTTTGTGGGGCCAATAGGCCTGGGAAAACAAGGCCAAACTGCAGAAAGAAGCAGATGCAAGAGATGGGGAAAGAAAAGGGTTGTCTGGGGCCTGAATTCATTGACAGCAGATCAGCAGCATCCTCTCCCCGTTTGTAGTCTGGCAAGCTGAGTCAAGGAGTCCTGATCAGAGCAGTGCTCAATAAAAACATGAAGGTCCAGGGATGGATTTCTTTCTCTCAGTTACAGTGCATCCATGCTCTGCTCTTCAAATAAGGCTCGGCCCCCTCGCACCCCTACAGTATCAGCCACTGGGAAAAGAGAGCTCACCACACCCTCCTTTTGTATAGGAAAAGCTAAGTGGCGCAAACTGTCCTGCTGGGAGAAGCGTGCCCCAGTGCCATTCCAGCGGATGGAGCATTTGTGGGGAACACCAGACCCCATCTGTGGAAGTGGCATTGCATTCTCTATAAATGGTTTGCTGGTGAGCCACCAATATTTTCACATTGTTCACCCGGCAAGAAATTGAAGACTAAATAAATCACCACTCGTGAATGTACATGTGTCTTCTCTTAAGACACAAAAGCCCAGAAATGTGAAATGACCTGCTCAACTTCACTCCCGTAAATAAATGGCTGAAAGTGTGTAAGCTCTTAAAGCTGGGACATTGTCTGTCTGGTTTTCTGTTGGAACTGACACAGAGTGGGTCCTTACTAAATATTTGTGGAATGAATGAAGGAATGAATGTGATGAAGAGTCTATCCCAGAGGTATGCTTGGTCTATTCTCCTTTGTCATTCTTAATCGGGAAGCAAGGACGGTTCTGGGTGGAGCAAGAACTGAAGGCTTCTCATGTCAGGCGCAGACCCCTCCCTGGTCAAGTTCAGTGCATGCGTGTATACACACACACACAAACACACACACACAACCCTCAGCATAAAGATACAGGGGTGTAAAAGCAGAAGTGATTGCTAGTGTTACTCTAACATACTTACGAAATGTTGCAATTCTTTTGAAGAAAAATTAGGTTATTTACCCTGAAATCAATCCTTTTTCTTTTTTGCCCTTATATTCTTGTAATAATTAGTTTTATTATTTTAATAGCTAATACTTACACACTACACAAATTCCAAAGGGTATGCAACAGCCATATAGCAAATCATTCTGTTCACTAAATGCCCAGAACTGTTTTAAAAGGTTTCTTTTTAACTCACTTATTCCCACAATACCCTTTGGAGTAGATACTATTGTTATCTTCCTTCTCTTACAGTGGAGAAAACTGGTATAGGAAGGTTAAGTTACTTGCTCATCATCACACAGCTGGTAAGTGGCAGAGCCAGGATTAAATGCCATGTTTGCTCTTGAGCCACCTCATTACAGTGGCAATTAAGTCTTTTTCCCACTTCTGTCCCCTGCCCGTCCAGTTGCCTCCCTAAAGACATCCTGTATTGCCAGGTTTTACATCCTTCCAGAGATGGGCATTACATACATGAGCATATATGTACATCCTTTTTTTTTTTAACCTAAAAAGTGCATACTAAAGATACAGCCCTACACCTTGCCTTCTTAAAAACTTGTCTGTAAGCTACATCATTCTTTTTAACAACCATGTAGTATTCCACTGAGTGGATTTACAATAAATTAATTGATGGACATTAATATTGTAGTCAATCTCTTGCTTTTACACACAGGGCTCTAATTCCTCTCATTGACCAAATACGCTTTTGCACAGATATGTGTACCTGTTGAGTAAATTACTGCCCACATTTTTAAAAGGCACTGTCAGAGCTCCATGTAAGACTGCAAAGTTACCTCTCAGGCATTTCTTCTCAACATGCCTGAAGTCTCCATTGCTTGAAGGGCAATCAGGTGCGATAGAAAAAGATGAGATTCAAGAGCCCGTGTCCAGACTGTACCGACCTCTAGCTCTGGGATTTTGAGCAAGATGCCTCAGTTTCCTCGTCCTGAAAAGGGGGATGGGAATAATGGTTTGCTCTTCTACATTAAGTCTTGTGAAGATTCAGTAGGTACTGAACAAATGTAAGTTGTTAAATGGCAGGGAAGTTGTTATATTTGACTAAGGAGAAAACGCATCTGGGAATAGCTTAACTCAAAAGCCTGATCTACAACACAAATGAGGCTTCTTCCAGGGCACTTGGGGCTGAACAAATTTATTTAGGAGAACATGGTGAGTCACAAATTTACAACCAAACGTAGAGGTGCTGAAAATATACACGAAACTGATCAGAGAAATAACAAAAGAACACAATCTTGGCATTGTAGTGCTTTTTACCACTTGCACTTGTTTAATTTTGGGGGTTTGCTCGTTAGGATGTTGAGGACAGGAGGGCAGGCACCATGCATTTCTTTTTGTTTGTTTGTTTGTTTGTTTTAAGGAGGTACTGAGGATTGAACCCAGGACCTCATACATGAGAAGCAGGAGCTCAACACTGAGCCACATCCACTCCCCTACCATTCATTTCTTGCTCTCTGTTTTAGCCTGGGGCCAGAACAATCCCTGACAGTGGCAGGTCCTCAAACAATTGTCCAGTGAGTGAGTTAGGCTAAGACCGAACTTCTAATTCCAGTCCTGTTAAGCAAATGATGACTGAGCAAACACTTCCCAGTGGTTTTCGACCCACTGACTTGATGCGGTATTTCCCACAGCAAGGCATGGGTGCCATCAATGGTGAGAAAATTTTAGGTGACATGTAGGTGAAATTTTTTATATTTATAGTTTTATATTTACTTTAATGTATATTAGATTACATATAAATAGCACACCAATCCCATGAATTCACAGACATTACTGCTTAAGATGACAGAAAGTAAGTATTTAAGTTGAAAAAGTGAATCAATTTAAAGAGAAATGCCACGTAAATAATATGGCAAAAGTAGTGATGATGGGGACACTTGGAAAACATTGAGTTAATATATCTAGAAAGGTTCTCAGCAGACACCTCACCCAGTTTGCCCTTTGTTCAGGTGAGGAAAGCAGGCCCAGGAGCAGTGCCTTGCTGGAAGCACACTGTGAGGTCACGTGACTAAGGAAAAGGAGCCGTGCTGCTTAACATGGCTTTGGGTGGTCTGCATCCCTCCTTTTGTCGACGGTCCCAGGAAGCAGGAGATACCTGGACCTGCTCACACAAGAGGTTAGCCTGGGTGTACCTGAGAAAGCATTTGTTATAATCTCCACTCCCATCCCACCCTGACATGTGCCCCTTGAACCACATGCCCTTGGTTAATTATCACTGCATCTTTTCTGTAATCCCTTTGCCCCTTCTAAAAAGCTCTATATGCTCTAGTTTGTATTACAAAACCACTGGTGTTTCCACCAACATAAAATCACAATATTACATATGCTTCTTTCCAATATATCCCTCTCCTAGAAATTCTGATAGACCCCTCCCTTCCCCCATCCGTACTTTTAAGAATTACTGATCTAGATTAGAAAAAAGCAGCAGCTGTGCAGCATTGGTCTCCTCTTCCTAGTACAAGGCCAAACCTCTATATTGGAACCAGCCCCCAAGTCTTGGCCAGCGGCAGGAGAGAGACAAGATAGACTAGTGTACATGTTTTGCTCTGTCACAGGGCTCTAGAAATGGCAATAGTAACCCTGCCACCATGTCCACTGCCCACTACCCACCACCCCTGCCCTCCAAGCACAGACCCAGAAGGCAAGAGGAATGTTGACCTGAGAGCTCCATCCTTTAAACTGACCTTGGGGCTAAGGATGCAGCCTGCCTCTCTCCTCCTGGAACGCACTTCCCCATCTGGAACACCCTTACCTGTTTCCTCTAGAAGCCCTTCCTCTTCACCACCCAGTCAGGTGGTCACACCCCACACCATCACCACCACCCCATACACATTTTCTCCCTATTAAAGATTTTTTTGTTGCATGCATTCTCTCCCACTGGACTAGACTGTCAGCTCCTTGAGGTCAAAGACTATATCTGAATCATCTTTGTCACCAGGGCCCAGTACTGAGTCATGGGGGCTGGTAACTGTTTGTTGAATGACTAAGTGAGTGGGTGAAGGAAAGAAGCAATGTCGGGAAAGCTCTGGGGCTGAACTAGACCCACCTCTGCCCTTTATCCTCTCAATCTTGAGGGTGCCTCTCCAAGCTGGGAGATATTATGGGAAAGCTACCATTCTCTGGGCCTCCCAAATTTTCTCTGACTTCCTCCTGCCTAAGTCAGAACCCCTTGCCTTAGTGTGAGCCCCAGGCTGGTGTGACCCTGGGCCTGGATAGAGATGCCAAAGTAAATGCCTCCCCACTATCCCTCTGACAGTAGGGAGGGGGCCAGGAGATGCATTTGGAGGGTGGGGGGGTGGGAAGGATCTGCCTCCTACTAGGAGTCCCATCCCTCTCTCTGGAGGAGTCACCTCTGTGTTTGGGAGAATTCTCATTATGCACAGAAGGGCAAGAAAGGGGATCTACCCTCCACCAAAGCCTCAGTATGGGAGCTTGGTGCCCATTTCGTTTTCATTTAGAATTTGTTTTCAATCATTATATATGTAATTAATACACGTGGTAAAATAGTCAAACCCTACAGAATGATATCAAATATAAAAAGACACGTACCCTCTGAAATCCACCCTTAACAGCAATTCATCTGGTGGTTGCCACTTTCAGTAATTTATCCTTTATTCATCATCTTCAGACAAGATCTCCCAACTACCTGCCATAAAGGTGAGAAAATTGTGTCACATACTCTTCCCTTTCTCCTTCCTGAAATGCCTTTTAATTTTTGTTAGTTACATTATTTTTATATAGTTTTAAACAGGGTATCACATTTACATGCTGTTCTATAACAGTAACCAAGCTTCCCCTGCTATGAATTGATTTTAAAAATTTTAAAACTAGTAAATAGCATTTACAACGTGATGGTGAAGTAAATAGTATTTCCTATAGGCGCAGGTAGTATGATCGGACGAAGGTCATTAAACATAATCATTTTCTTCTTCCTTGTTTTCATTTCTTTCTGGTCTTACTTAACTGTCACTCTTTCTCATATCCCATATGTTCATTTTTGGATTTCTAATCCAACAGCAAGTTCTGTCATTTCTACCTCCAATAATATCATGAATCTATCCATTTTCTCTGTGACCACTTTGGTCCCTCATCCCTCACCTGGACTACTGCCAAAGCCTCCCTTTTGAAAAATAAAAATTAAACTTCACCACTCCATCCAAATCCTCTCATGGTTACCATTGTGCTTAGAATAAAATTTAAAATCCTTGCCTTGACCTGCAAGTTCCTACATGATCTCACTTTTGCAAATCTCTCCAACCTCAGTTCATACCCACTCCCTCTCCTTTCAGTTTTCAAATAAACTAAGCTTCTGCCTCAAGTCATGTGCATTTGCTTTTCTCTCTGGCTAGAAAGCTTCTGTTCATTCATTTAAGAAACAATTTTTGAGCAACCACCCTGTGCTAAGCACTCCTCTAGGTGAGGGATTTTCCAAACTGGGCTGTATGGACCTCAGATTAGAGGAAGACATTCCAAGGTTCCATGACCTGGATTCCTTATGGGAATCCATTTCCAGATCACAAATTTTTGTATATTAGTTTCTAAAATGGATTAGCCTGCAAACCCAGTTTGCCCTTCCACAAGGAAAGGCGCTCTCCAATTGCCCAGGGTGTAAATTCCCAGAAACTGAACAAGGTACATTCCAAGAATGTATTTCTGCTAAATCAAGTCCCCGAACACTAAGCAAAGGGAGCTGGTAAAAAGATGGCCCTTTGTTCCTGCTTTATCTTGAAGATGGAGGTCTATCTGTCCATCTATTCATCCATCCATCCATTCATCCATCCCTCCGTCCACCCATCTCTCAGAATTTAGAATAACATGCCACCAGGCATAAGTATTAGCATATTTATTTGATTTTTCAAATGAAGGCAGGCTTTTTTAAAAATAGTAAATCTGATTTAGATTATTTATTTGACAGATTAGCTTTGCCAATTTATGAATATGGTAAACATTTTTCATAAATTCAATGAGCTATAATTGTGGCTCCACAATTTTGATGACACACAAGAAACAACATGCAGGAAAATAATCCATTGCCACTATATAAAATTCTAGTAAGATTTTTCAGATATCAACCTTAAAAATCTACACTGGGCTATGAATTTTTAAAATTATTTTATTATGGGGCACACAAGCAAAATTTTTCACAGATCACACTTTAGGTCCTTTCCTTCTCAGAACTTACATCCCAAGTTAGCCACCTAAGATTTTAACTCAAACATCACCGGGACCTGACACAAATCACTCTATCATATTACCTTCCTAGTAATTAAACTACCCCAGATTGTTATTTTATTTTTCTATCTACTGTATCTCTCCACTCTAGAAGTAACCTCCATGAGGCCAGGGACCTTGTTTGTCTTGTTCTCTGTGTACTTCCAAGCGCCCAGAGTAGTGTCTCGCATATTCATGTGTACAGTAAATACTTGTTAAATAAATGAATTGTGTTAGTTCTGTGCTCCTTTCTCAGAAGGGCAAACTGAGGCCCTCGAGAGACAGAGGGCTGTAAGGAAGTGCCTCTCTCCAAGTCAGTCCAAGCCCCTGGCAGCTTTAGTCCAACTCTTCTCAGTTCCTTTCCCCTTACTCCGACATCAGAATCCAACCAAGGGCTACAGCCCCAGTCCTGGGCAGAGACTTCCCCGCGGATTCTCCTCGCAGTGATGCCTGGATCCCGCCGGGGGGCAGCAGAGGAGACAATATCCAGCCTGTCCGGGAGGGGGTTTCCGCTTCCGACGGGGCTGGCCGTTTCCGCTTCCGGGAGCTTGGTGTGCGACGTGCTTTCGGGAGAATGGACCGGCTGGCGTCTCAGTGCTCCGCGCGGTTGCTGCAGCAGGTCTGACTGCGTGAGACCGGGAGAAGGCGGGAAGGGGGAGGGACCAGGCCCCTGCCCGAGGAGCTTCGGGGGCTGCGGCAGCAAGGTGGGGACCGCCTTGAACCCCTCAGAAACGGACGGCGGGTTCCCAAGCCCAGACCTGGGCTGCCTTGGAGGCGCGTTCCCTCCTCGGTTCTCAGTTACCTGTATCTATCGGAGAGGGTAGGGGCGGGAGAGTAAGAACTTGTCATCCCAAGGGCTGTGTTGTTGTGACATTGAGCGGAGTGGAGGGTCCTGCCCTCCCCAGACCTACCCAAGGGAGCATTTCCGTGTGGGCTGGAACCTGGCAGTTCAGTACAAGTTCCTCTCCACAGCCTCCCTTCTTCGCACTTACCTGCACTCTTATGTGCCCACTCATGACAACTTTTTTTGGCTGTAGTTATCTCTTGGTAAACATTCGGAAATTTCAGGTAAGAAATCTCCCCCGAAGTTTTACAGTTAGTTAGAAGCCTTATTTCCTTCTAAATTGATAGAACATTTGTGACTAAAAGCAGATTGGTCACCCTTAACTATTACTTTTAACTAAATCAGTGATTTATTGAGCTAAGGAAAGAAACTAGGACTATGAGGCTTATCCCATTACATGCTTAACATTCCTTTTCCTCTCCCGGAACACACATACCTTATTTCTTCTTATCAAGGATAATATGTTAATGTCAGCAAAAGCCTCAGAAGAAAAATTACGGCTTGTGAAAGACAAAAGTCCATCGGTCCCATAAACTTTTGCCAATAATATGCTAATGTCAGCAAAAGCCTCAGAAGAAAAATTACAGCTTTTGAAAGACAAAGTCCATCAGTCCCATCAACTTTTGCCACACCTTGATAGAAGAAATAAGGAAGTATAGTTTATGGTACAATTTATCATATTATGGAAGTCGTCACTCGTAATGATGAAAGTGCCTCTTTCTTAGGAAAAAGAGATTAAGTTTCTCACTGCTGAGATCAATCGGTTGAAAAACTGTGGCTGTTTAGAAGCTTCTCCAAATTTGGATCAGTTGCGAGAAGAGAATTTAAAATTAAAGTATCGACTGAATATTCTTCGAAAGGTGAGTACTCAGGGTTCTGGTTTCAGTCTACAATGTGAGTTGTTATATCTCTTTTAAAAATCTTTGTCATTGGGGAGCAGATGTAGCTAAGTAATTGAGCACCTGCTTCCCATGTATTAAGTCCTGGGTTCTATCCCTGATCCCTCCTTAAAAAAAAAAAAAAAAAATTGTCATTGAAGATTCTGAAAATAGATCCTGTGGAATTTGGACAAAGAAAGAAACCCTATCCTTTTTCCTGCATTAGTCAAGTTGTGACTGAGTTGATACAAATAATGGAGGCGTTGGTGCTACCTTGTTTAGCATCTTTTTAGGACTGTTTGAAATGTTTCATCATACTAAATGGTTGGCCAGCTTAATAAGTTTAAGGCTTAGCAGATGGTGTAATTAATGAACTGAAGATGTTTTTAAAAGTAGGATTCAAGTAGGGTTATGGCATTTCTTGTACCAGGTTATGCCTCTGCCTTTAAAAAAAGAAAAAAAAAATTTGATTATTAAATTGTTGCCTCTGTTATGAAGGAAGTATTTAAAAACAACACCCACATTCCTTCTCTACCCAAAGCTGGTTATTTAACAATTTCATTTTTATATTTTACAATTTCATGTTTTATTTTCTTTTAATATTTCAAAACATTTTTTTACATAAAACTTGTATATTATTTAATCATTTCAAAATCTAACGGTGTGTGTCACTGTTTTGTCAAAAAGTGAGCTGACTTCAGTTGGAATTTTAGTTATTTGGTTTGCCTTTCAGGTCTGCTGATAACACATCCCAGAGTGTGACCTCATTCCCATAATTTTTCCCCTTTTATTAACAGTTTGTGATCTGCTCTGCCTGAAATCATTTTGTCTTTGAGTACTGTAAAATCACAAAATGCCTTTTCCATGGAACTTTCCCAAAGGAATCTCACCTTTCTGATTACCTCATTCATTCTGCATTTGTTCTCATATTTATTTCAATTCAAGTATTAAATGGCTAATATATACTAGAGGCTATGAGGGGAAAGATACAAAGGGAAATACAGTCAATTCTACACATTTCTATAATGCAAATTATCTCTCACATGTGATTGATAAATAGGGGAATGCTGTCAGTGTAACATGGAAGGTACATTTGGTTCTTTGACAAATATTTTGTCCTCCTGAGTAAAGAGTTGCTGAACACAAGATAGCAAACACAACCAAAACAGCAAACCACAGAAGAATACAATACTGGATGTGATGCCTTTTCACTCTACCTTCTTCCTCTTGCCTGCTTTGGCCGTGTGTTGTGCCTTAGAAGCAGCATTTATTAATGTCCCCAAGACATTCTACCCTTGTTTTTGTTGACTCAGTAGTCTCGACTCTTTATACCCCCTTCCATTGAGCTATCTTTATCTCTTTTTTAAAAGATAAAGTCTTATATTTATTTTTATTTATTAAGAATTACACTTTTTTTTTTTAACAGCAATAATTTTTTAAAGTTAAGATAGCTGTTGTGATGGTGCTTATTACAAAATCACATAGATTTTGAGTAGTCTGTTTTTAGTCCTAGTTTTCTCATAAGCTATATTAATTTTAGGATTTTTTTTATATAATATGAGGTTTCTCAGGAATGTTTATGTCAAGTTATAGGAGAGATACCCATACCATATATAATACCCTTAACCTCAGGAAACCAACTGTTTTTTGGTTGTTTTTTTTTTTGAGGAACAAAAACTTGCACACATGAAACATGTAGAGAACAAGTGTTAAATTGATTATAATCAAATATTAAATTGCATGTTAAACAAAAATCAAGTACAATGGATTTCGTGTGTGTGTGTGTATGTGTGTGCATATATATACATGCGTACATGCATACCTGTGCCTCTGACCTTTTGAAAATAACTTTTAATATTTACTACTGGAACTGTTGAGAGTGTGAAAAACCTATCTTCCCCTTTTTTGAGTATATTGCAACAGAAAGGAGTCAATATTGACTTGCTTTATGAAACGTTAGAGAAAATAAGGTTTATTAAGTGAGTTTAAGAATATCATTCCTTTCATATAGTAGAGAGGAATGATGAGGAAGCATAGAACTTGGATTCTCCATTTCAGCAGACATGAGTTTGAATCCTGGCTTTGCCACTTAGTCTATGTTTTTCCTATCTGGTTGCGTCATCGTCTTTTTGGTGCCAGGCAGGGGCCTGCGCCTCTGGCACGCCTTTTTTCTTTTTTTCTTTCTTTTTTTTTTTTTTTACCAGGAGGTCCTGGGGTTCGAACCCAGGTCCTCTATATGGTAAACAGGAGCTCAATTGCTTGAGCCACAGCCGCTTCCAGTCTGTGTGATCTTAAGCAAGTTATTTAATCTCTAGCTCACATGGAAATGGTGATAATATTAACAACTCAATTTTGTTGTGTAGATGAAGTAAGATAATGCATATAAAGCACTTGGGTCAGTTCTCTATAGAAATGTTAACTTTTATTGTTTTTGTCATTAATATTGTACTTCATTGACATTCTGATTAACATGAAATTGTGATTAGGATTTAGGCAGCATTTTCATTTGTATTCCATTAGGTGTACATGTTTCATTCACCATGTCTTGATAAACTGCTACGTGGCAGGTGCTTTGTTAGGTGCCAGGGATATAGCCATGAATAAGACACTTTCCCTATTTCAAGTCTAGTGGTGGAGACAAATTTTTGAGATAGTGTGATAAGTGCAGTAATTGAGGTAATTATAAACCTATTTTAAGTAACTATATTCCACTTCAAAGAAAATGAGAAATAGGTGGTAGAAGAAGTCCAACATGAGATTATCAAACAGTAAGACAAAACTATCTGTTTTTCTGATGTATTGCTATGTCCTACTTTGCTCCCCTTCATTTAATGCCTTGAAGAATTCAACATATTAATGGAGAGAGCACATTTTTTTAAATTATGCTTTTGTCCACTGATTTTTCACTTCCAGCATTTGATGTGAAGCTATTTAGGGCTAATCTTATACTATTATTTTCAGAGATTTGGAGAAACAGCTGAGAAGGTTCAGTCAGCACTTTTTACCTCCCACTCCCAGTTTTCTCTTCTGATAAAATAAATGTATAAGTAGGAACTCAAGACATTTCCCACATATGTCTTAGAAGCTATGGGATGGATTTGTTCTTTTAACTGTCTTAGCATGTCCCATACATGAGAGCATTACACTAGAATGCATGTTATCTTTTGGTTCTTTTTAGACACCAGAAAGTTTGTCAGGATACTTGAGAAAGCTTTATACGATGATGTAGCACTTTACTGATATTTTCATTCTTTATTACAGAGTCTTCAAGTAGAAAGGACAAAATCAACTAAAAATATGATTAACATCAATAGCCGCCTACAAGAAGTCTTTGGTTATGCCATTAAGACTGCATATCCAGATTTGGAAAATCCTCCTTTGATAGTCACACCAAGTCAACAGCCCAAGTTTGGGGACTATCAGTGTAACAGTGCTATGGGTATTTCTCAGGTGATGTATTATTATGAGTCACTCTTGGTGATTTGATTTTATCATCATTACCATTTGCATAATAGCACATTGTTGTATCCTTGATAAATGGGACATTTTCCACCGTTCTGAAAAAAAAAAAAAGGAGAAAAAAAGAATGTATGTTTTCAATAAAAGCAAGCACAAATTTGAATTTTCAGGAAAATTTCACATGTGTTCTCATTATAATATAGAGTGATTACATCTAACTGGAACTGTTTTGAGGTCTGAATTTGCTCTGTTACCCAAAAGTATATGCTTCCCATATATTTTTTAATTAAACACACAGTATTTAGGTGTTTGGGTAGAAGTATGTGACTCTCTTAGATGATCATCATCTAATTCTGCTGCTGCCACAGGTTTTTTTACTCAAAACCTACAGTCACTTCACAATAAAATCGGATAATTTTTAGCAATTTTGGTGCAATAGTTGGAATTAAAACCACTCACTAAGTTTTGGTATTTCCTTTCTGTTGTGTCCAGAATTGCTGTGTGTTAATGGTGAATATTGGAAGGTAAGAGATTAAAAGGTAGCCATCTACCAAACAGCATCCCCATCAAAATTTGACACAGCTGTGGTGTCTTTGAGGCAAGACTTGCATATTTTCATTCAAAAGAGTTCCCTGTTTTTAACAGCCGCTTTGGCTAATATGTTTATGGTTAATGCATCTGTCTTGGGTCCTTTTGTTTGCCTGCCTTTTCTGAACAGGAAAGTGTTATTTTAAAGAGTCCAGATTTTTCCCTGGATTATTATTTTTTTTAAGATTTATTTTTATTTACTTCTACCCACCCACTTGTTGTTTGCACTTTCTGTGTCTGTTCATCATGTTTCTTTAAGAGGCACCGGGAACTGAACCCGGGATCTCTGATGTTGGAGGGAGGTGCCTAATCGTTTGAGCCCTCTCTGTTCCCTGCTTTTCTGTGTCTCTCATGCTTTTTGTCCTGTGTCTCTTGTTGCGTCAGCTTTCTGTGCCTGCCCATTGCATCAGCTCGCTGTCTTGCTCATATTCTTTATAAGGTACCAGGAACCTCTGCTCCCTGCTTTGTTGTGTCTCATTATGTTTTCCTTCTTGGGTCTTTTGTTGCGTCATCTTGTTGTGTCAGCTTGCCGCGCCTGCCTTTCACACCAACCTGCTGTCTTCTTTAGGAGGTACCAGGAACCAAACCACGGACCTCCCATGTGGTAGGCAGGAGCTCAGTCACTTGAGCCACATCTGCTTCCCTCCCTGGATAATTTTGATGTTGGGATTAAGTATTATAAGAGTGCTAGTTATTACCCAAATCTGAATATTGTAAATTTTCATGATTTGAAAATTAGAAATAAAAATTTGCTGGAATGGGGCTTCATATAACTATAGATTTTGTATGTCTTCATAAAATAAAAAGTTCTAGGTACATATGCTACAACTTATTTTGAAATGCCAATCACGTAGTTTTGGTACTTTTGTATTCCTCTTGGCGCTATTAATCTGTCCATTCATGAGGTAGTTGGACTTACCTGCTTTGGCATTTTGATGGGTCTTACATAAAAAGCATCTCATGCTTTGTCAGTTACACATTTCTGAGTAATTTGCTGAAAGCTTTATTTAATGAGTTATTTTATTTTGTGTTACAGATGCTCAAAACCAAGGAACAGAAAGTTAATCCAAGAGAAATTGCCGAAAACATTACCAAACACCTTCCAGACAATGAATGTATTGAAAAAGTTGAAATTGCTGGCCCTGGTACGACATGTTACCCTTTTTAAGTCATTGTGTTGATGCTGGATCCCTTTTTGAAAAAAAAAAAAAAAGTTTTAAATGCAAATGTTGGGTTAAAAGTGGTTTCGGAACAGGATGGTGGAAACACCTTGGATTGTGAGTCAGGAAACTGAGATTTTAGTCTTCACTCAGCCAGCACTTAACTGCCTGATTTTGAGTGAATTACGTTGCCTTCCTGTGATTCAGTTTTTTCAGCAGCAAAAGAGAATAGATAATGGCAGATAAGTCCATGGCAAAGGAACCCTCTAATTCCTGTTAAGAGGTGAACAAACCACATACTGAGAGTGAAGAGACCCTGAATTAAGTAGGAAGTTTTCAAAAAAGTGGTGTAAGTTTGAAATAGATGCATAGACAGGGAGCTTAAGTCAAGGTCCCAAGTGATGTTACAATCCTGAAGTTTTGCCAGAGCCAGATCAGCACTCTGGGACCAGCATAAGTGAAAGAGAGAACGTCTTTGGGATTAAGCAAACATTCAAAATAGGAGTATATCTGATGTTTGTTTCTTTCCTCCACTGTCCATTAGGTTTTATTAACGTCCACCTAAGAAAGGATTTTGTGTCAGAACAATTGACCAATCTACTGATAAATGGAGTTCAACTTCCTGCCCTTGGAGAGAATAAAAAGGTATGAGCACAATTTTCTATTAGAATCTAATACCTTAGAACTGTATGGAAAGTGGTATAATTGGGAATGTCTATCATTTTTTATATTGAGATTTAATCGTTCAAATATTGCCTTTCTCCTGAGTCTTGGTTATTACGTTTTTTTCCCCCATTTCATTGCACAAAGCATTTGAGGTAGCCAACTGGTATTTGTGATATATTGCTGATATAGAGAACAGATAATTTTTATAAATGAATTTGTTTCTTTTTCAGTTCATTTTATACAAGTAGAATCTTCAGAAAAGCTAAAAGAGTTGAATAACAACCCAAGCTAATTTTGAAGTCTTAGTTATTAAATGTTATTAATGAATATGCCTGTTAGCTGGTAAAATTTTTCTCTCCCTTTTAAAAATATTTCTCTGTTGTCTATCCCAGGTTGTATTTGACTTTTCCTCTCCCAACATAGCTAAAGAGATGCATGTAGGCCACCTCAGGTCAACCATCATTGGAGAGAGCTTGTGCCGCCTATTTGAATTTGCAGGATATGACGTACTAAGGTATGTACCAGTGCCTTTGTCTGGAAATTTCTATGGGAAATGAAATGTCTTATTTGAGAAAGAATCTTTGACTATCGGTGATTCATACTCTTTCGAGGTAGAACGAAGGGAAAAAAACTCCCTCATTCATTTCACAAATATTTAATGAATGCCTGCTGTATACTAGGGGTTTATATTCTAATAGGAAGAGAGGGAAGAAGCAGACTGTGGTGGGTCCTTCTAGACCATGGTAGGAAATCAAGATTTTATTCTAATTATAATGGGGAGCTATTGGAGAGTCTTAATTGATATAGCGGTGTAATCTATTTGAAAATTAATCTGACTGCTGTGAAGAAGTTAGGCAAAGGAGGGAGAGACTGTGAGTTCAGAGGCTGTCATAATCTGTTTGAGATATGATCCAGTCGTTTGGTATTAAGTAAAATCAGAAAGGGATGAGTAGTAATTGGAGCAACATATATTTTCAAGAATTTTTTTTTGAAGATTTTATTTCTCTCCATCCCCTTGTTTGCACTTGCTGTGTCTGTTTGTCTTCTTTGTTTCTTTAGGAGGCATCAGGAACTGAACCCTGGGCCTCTGATGTGGGAGGGAGGTGCCTAATCATTTGAGCCATCTCCATTCCCTGCTTTGCTGTGTCTCTCATTATGCTTTTTCTCCTGTGTCTCTTGTTGCGCCATCTTTTGTGTGAGCTTGCGGTGCCTGCCCATCGCATCAGCTCGCTGTCTTGCTCATCTTCTTTAGGAGGCACCGGGAACTGCTTTGTTGTTTCTCTCATGTTTTTCTTCTTGTGTCTCTTGTGTCAGTTTGCTTCGCCTACCTGTCGCTCCAGCTTGCTGTCTTCTTTAGGAGGTACCGGGAACAGAACCAGGGACCTCCCATGTGTTAGGCGGGAGCTCAATCATTTGAGCCACATCTGCTTCCCTATTTTCAAGAATTTTGTCCGTTGCTATTTGGTAACAGCTGATCTACATTACACTAAGATAATTGATTGAAGAGTTAAATTTTCATAAAATTGTAGTAGTGGCAAATATTGGCTTAACTGTCACTGTCCTGATTAGCTATACAATAAACATCACAGTCTTTGATGAGAACTTCATTCATTCAGACAAACCTGGATGCTTGCTCTGTGCAGACTCTGTTAGTGGGTATACAATGCTGAATAGGACATAGTCCTCATCTCTCATGGAGCTTGCAGACTAATTGGGGAAACAACTAAGTGAACAAGTTATTTACTAAATGTTACAGACTAGCAATTAAATGTTAGTGGTTTCTCATGAAATATTAATTCCTGTAATTTGATTTAAACATGTTTATACTTTTTAAAATGATTTTGTGTTCTCTGATACTAGGTTAAACCACGTAGGAGATTGGGGAACTCAATTTGGTATGCTCATTGCTCACCTGCAAGATAAATTTCCAGATTATCTAACAATTTCTCCTTCTATTGGGGATCTTCAGGCCTTTTATAAGGTTTGATATAATTTATTATTATTTCTATATTTGCCATTCATCGTAATTATTCATTTTCCTTAGTACAAAATGTTATTCCAAAGCTACTATGAAGTTAAATAAAAGTTGCAAAACTTTGGAAGGCCAGTGTTCCACCTTTGTCTTAGTCTCATAATGACATTTTCTTGAACTTAAATTACTAAATAAAAATACAAATTTTGTTTGCATACGCTGGCTTAGCTGTAATGATAATGGCATCTCGTGGATGAAAATAAAGGCCATTTCATTGAATTCATCTCTTTGAAAAACTGAACTTTTTTTAAATTCCTGGGTATTACATTAGATTGTATACCTAGAAACAACCATTCTCTCCTCCTCCCCCCCACTTTAACATGTCTTATTTTTGGTTTATATTAAATATTGAATTCTACCACATTACCTATTAAGTGAATTTAGGGGGTTGCCAAATAAAATATGTTTTAGTATTTAAAACATTTTTTATACAATTCAATTTTGTATATTTTGAAATTGTTAAGTATACATAGAACAATTTTTTAAGACATATTTCTTCTTTTTTTTTTCCCTGAGGTGCCAGGGCCAGGGATTAAACCTAGAACCTCATTTGTGGGAAGCCAGTGCTCAACCACTGAGCCCCAAATGCTCCCCAAGACACATTTATTCTTAATCCATAATTTAAAATCACCCACTTTTGTCAGCTTTTGTTGACTCCTTGACTTACCCATACATACATACATTTACTTGTTTATATGCATCACTTGTGATGATAGTATAGTTTTTGTATTCTGTTTTTATTGTAAACTTTTTCATGTTCATATATAGTATAACTGTACATTGCTTTTGTTGGATTGGTGCACCAAAATTTATATTAGTTCCATTTAATATTTATTGTTGAATTGTTTTTTCAATTTTGGGGAGCTGTTATCAATTCAGTAAACAACTTTGTACATGTAATTTTTTTCCTTTCTTAAAAATGATTTTCTTTTGATAAATAACTTCCCAAGAATATGATTACATTGTTATAGTAAATTGGGGCGGGGGGGGGTATTTTTGTTAGTTTTTTGTCTTGGGTATTTTCTAATAAAAAATTGAAAAGTAAATACTCACCGATATGTGATTGGTAAAATAAGTAGCATTATGGCTATCCTTTGAAAGTCTATGCTTTGAATACAATGAGGCATATCTATTAATACAAAAAATATTTATTATACATTGCTAAATTTAAAAACCAGGGTAAAGAAAACCCATGTATTTCCCATTTATGTTAAAACATATAAATGTGATTTAGAAAGAAATGTCTGGAATTATACACCAGAATGTTACCACTGAATAATTTGAACTAGTGGGATTTACAGTGATTTGATTTTTGATTTTTGATTTTTTACAGTATACACATATTGCTTTCAAAATAGAAATAAACAATGAAGACAATATTCTTTGTAGTTAAAAAGAAATAATAAAATAAGTTAATCATCCAGGACCACATTCAAATATGAAGAATGGAGCCCAGAAAATTCAGCTCTACCTGTTAGCTATTCTTTTTTGTTGTTGTTAGTATATTTTTTATTTAATTTTAAAAGATGCCTAGATTACACAAAATGTTACATAAAAAAATATAAGGGATTCCCACATGCCCCACTTTTCCCCTCATTAACAACTTCTTTCATTAGTGTGGTACATTCATTTCAATTGATGAACACATTTTGGAGCATTGTCACCAAGCGAGGATTATAGTTTACATTGTAGTTTACACTCTCCCACGCAATTCTGTAGGTTATGGCAAGATCTATAATAAACTGTATCTGTCATTGCAATGTCATTCAGGTCAATTCCAATTCCTGAAAATGCCCCCGTATTACACCTCTTTTTCCCTCTCCCTGCCTATTCTTTATTACGCTTCTTGAACACAAGAAAGTATTGTGTGAAGTAGGCTTTTTTGAATCAAAAAAGTAGAGGGAGGACTGTGGTGAGTTATTTGTGTTTCAGGAAAAATGGTTTGAACGGAAATACTGTGGTTCTTCGGTAGTTTCATTTGTAACATTGTTCTTACTATTGAAGTAGAGCACTTGTTCAGGTGTAAATGTCCTTCCCTCTCCCTTCTCTTCCCTCTTACTTCTCTTCCCTTTCCCTGCCCTCCCCTACCTCCCCCTCCCCTCCCTCCTCACTTTTCTTTCCTTTCTTCAAAATGAACAAGTTCTTTTTCCTTCCTTTAAACCTCTAGAAATAGTACTGAGGTCTTTTTAACCTTTTTTTTTTTTTTCCCCCAAACACAGGAATCCAAGAAGAGGTTTGATACTGAGGAGGAATTTAAGAAGCGAGCATATCAGTGTGTAGTTCTGCTCCAGAGTAAAAATCCAGATATCATAAAAGCTTGGAAGCTTATCTGTGATGTCTCCCGCCAGGGTAAGTTTCAGGCTTTGATCATTCATCCAGGAAACACTATTGCAAATGGCTTCATTGAGTCTTTACTTAGGATTGACCTTGAATTTTCAACTTTTGAGGACTAGGAATTAGATTTTTCATTAAAATAAGTATTTTTCTGAAACTTGATAGAACAACTAGTTAAAAAGTTTGATAAGACAGGTCAGGTACAAGATTTAACTTTCTTTAAAAGTCAGTGTATTAGTCAGCCAAAGGGGTGCTAATGTGAAATACCAAAAATGGGTTGATCTTTACAAAGGGTATTTATTTGGGGTAGAAGTCCACAGACACCAGGCCATAAAGCGTTATATTTCTTCTCTCACCAAAGTCCATTGTCACGTGTTAGAGCAAGACAGCTGCCGACATTTGCCCAGGGGTCAGGCTTCTTGGGTTCCTCTCTTCCCGGGGCTGCATTTCTCTCCGGGCTTAGCTCCTTTTTCCTCCACAAGGTCAGCTGTAGGCGATCAGGCATACGGTTCGCTTCTCTTCTCCTGGGGCCTTCTTTGCAACATCAAAGCTGCTTCTCAAAGACTCTTTCCCAAAACTGTTCCTGCCATGCCTTTTATATTTGATTCCCCACCCACCAAGGGGTGGGGCTCAACACCCTAATCATAACCTAATCATGCCCAGATTAACAGATCAGTTTACAAGCATGATCCAATTATATTTTTGGAATTCATAATTCCATCAAATTGGCCAACGGTTATAGACAGTAAAAATTGATTAGAAAATAGAATGGAAAAGAAAAGATCCTATTAACAGTAGTAACAAAATCCATAAAACACTTAGGAATAGATTTATGCAGAAATGTGTAGGATCAAAATGAAGACAAATATACAATGGGGTGTAATAGAATGTTTGTGTAGAGTATTCTATCAAGTTCCCTAGTTCTCCAAATTTATTTACAATTTTAAGGTAATTTCAAGTTTTCAGACTTGACAAAGCAATTTTAAAGGTCCCTTTGATGAATAATGGATAAGTAAATTTTTGAAAAAGACTAGCAGTGGCTGGTTTGGTACACTGGGGATTAATGTTTATAATGCTGTAGTAGGTAATACTATGGTACTGGCTTATGGCTAGACAGGCAGGTAAATGGTACAATAGGAAAACCTCTAAGAAAATTTAGTAAGTACTTGATCTCCAAATAGGAAAGACTTTCTCCTTTTTTTTCCTTCTCATTTGCATTCCTGAAGAATAAGTTTTTGAAAAGTTAGCAAAAGGTACTACATGTTCCTTGTAGAGAAAAAGAAAATATTGAAAGGAAGAATAAGAAAAATTATATACAGTCCCACTTAGTATTTTGATGTGTATCTTACCAGTCATATTCTTTTACATGTATATAATAGCAACATGTATATAATATTCTGTATCATACATTTTTATGTAATTATTTTCCAAATGTCCTAATTAAATGAATAAGTTTCTTTTAATATAAGAACTATTTCCTGTTTATTTGAATTCTTATCAATTTTCCTCATTTGGTGGTATTTTTTTCCTAGAGTTTAATAAAATCTATGATGCTTTGGATATCTCCATAATAGAGAGGGGAGAGTCTTTCTATCAAGATAGGATGAATGACGTTGTGAAGGAATTAGAAGATAAAGGTAGGCACTGTACCTTCATTTATTATGGAAAATTTTAAACAGATAGAAGTAAAGAGATTAGTGTAGTGACCCCCTATTCCATGTACCCATCACCCAGCTTCAACAATTATGAATATTGGCTAGTCTTAATGTAGCTATACCTCCCCATATACACTGTGCATATCATCTCATTTCATCTATAACTACTTTGGTATGTAACTCTAAAAGACAAATAAAATTAATAATGATTTCTTAATATCTGCAAAGAGCCAGTCAGAATTCAAAATTTCCAAGTTGATTCATAATTTTTTAAATCATTAGTTTGTTTTGAGTCTGCACATTACATTTATTTGATGTTTCTTTCAAGATTTTGTAAATCTATAGGCTTTTCCCTCTCTTTTTTTCTCTTATTGTTGAAGAAACTGTCATTTCTCCTATAGATTTTCTCGTATGGTGTCATTTAACATAATTCTTCTGTCTCTATTTCTAGAGAGGCTTTAGATTCTGGTTTGTGATTTCCTCTTTTTTGTTGTTTATTTGCAAGAATACATACAGTAGTTGGCTGTCTTTTCAAAAACTTCTCCATCAGACTTTCCCATAGTGGTTTTAGAAGCTATTGGCGATCATTGCTTTGATCCATTTGATTAGAGGTTGCAAAATGGTAGTATTCTGTCATTCCTTCTCCATATTTAGCCTGGAATTCTGTGAAGAACTTTCTCACTTAATTTTAATCTTTGGTTTTCCCAAGTTACAGTTCCTCTAAGACATGCAGTATAGATGCTTGATTCTTTTCTATTATTTATCAATTTTTGAAATAATAAATTAGTTTCCTAGCATGTTCCAGATATGACTATGACAAGTCAGGTTGTTTTAGCATTATTATGTATTCATTGATTTTAATATATTGTATATTTTTTAATCAGTTGCCTTTCTTAAACTTTTTATACTCAAATTGTTGCTTTTGTGGCCATCGTTATCCCCCTCAAGTTAGCTTTCCTGTTTTGTTTTGATTTTTTTCTCAACTCTTACAGGGAAGATAGTTTCCTTGCTTCCTGGTGCACAATATTCCAGGCTCACTTTGTGCCTTTCCTGCCTCAGATCTGGAATCTGCCATTTCTCCAAGGAAGGGTGCTTCCTTGAGTGGTAAATGGTATCACAATCTAGGGCCTAGAAAACATACTTTTAAGATAAAAAAAAATTTAAAGAGGCTTTTTTTTTTTTTTT
>JAQZBX010041529.1:0-22315 GCA_029593785.1 Cabassous unicinctus | reverse complement strand
CTTGCCTTTTATATTCAATTCCCCACCCACCAGGGGGTGGGGCTCAATGCCCTACTGACTGACATGGCCCAGTGAACACCCTAATCATAATTCAATCATGCCCAGATTAACAGATTAGATTACAGGCATGATCCAATTATATTTTTGGAATTCATAATTACAAATTCCCCAACGGTTACACCAGCTCTTGTTGTTATGATTTATCAGCATTTTTGTTATCACCAATATCCTCAAGTATTTTCTGCACTGGCTCAATTATGCTATGCACCGGGCAATAATTATTTCAGCCACCCAAATTTCCAAATTATCCAAGTGAAAGATATCATGGCATAAAGGGATGGAATGTCATATCCATCAAAAAAACTTTACACTGCCTCAGAATCTGTCTTACTTTGGCTAAGTCACTTGCCTCAACACTGAGGTTTACCCTAGTTAATAGGCAACACACAGTCATGGTGCATAAATCACCCAGAACTAGAACCCAAACTTGCACTGGCAGCCAGAACCCACACATCTCACCCAAAACTTACAACTGGACACAAATGATAAGCATTAACCCACTGCTGTCAACCCCCCAGTCCTTTCACCTTTTAGTGTACATCTGCTTTTTTTTTTTTCTAATTTAAAAAAAAATTAAAAGATGCTTAGATTACATAAATGTTACACAAAAATTACAGGGATTCCTATGTTCCCCAACTCCCACAACTCACACAACCTCCCACATAAACATCTTTCATTAGTGTGGCACATCACCTGCAATGGATATACACATCCTGGGGCTTTGCCAAGAAGCATGGACCATAGTTCACATTGTGGAGTACACTCTCTTCCACACAGTTCTGCATGTCATATGCTGATGTAAAATGGCCTATATCTGTAATTGTAATGTCACTCAGGATAATTCCCAAGTCCCAAAAAAGCCCCTGTATTACAACTGTTTTTCCCACTCTCTGCCCCAAAAGCATTCAGTGGCCACTAGCTCCACATCAATGCTGTGATTTCTTCCATTGCTTGAATCAAAATATGTCTACACCAGAATACCAGTATGTATACTCTAATCCATAGCTCTTCCCCAAATCCTGATGAGTCTGGGATGGTGATGTCCAGTCCACCTCCAAGTGAGAGGGGGATTATGTCCCATGGATAAGATGGGTGGGACTATCCTGCCTGCAGCTGCAGACTCTCTCCATTCCCTGGGATGGCCATTGCCCATCATCATCTGCTTGTCAGGTGTCTTGGGTGTTTATTGAGCTAGAGCTTAGGAGTTGCAGCTCCACCAAGATTCCAGGCACAGCTGGCACATGGGCAGGGCAAAAGCTCCAGTCTCTGGAAGTACACCTACAATCTCCAGCACCACTTATAGGTTTGAATAGAAGGGACTGATGGGCCATGTACAGGGAGGACTTATTTGAGTCTAAATCTGTCACTCTCAGGAGTACAGATCCAAAGTAGAGCCCACTTATAAGGCATCAATCTCTGGCACTATCCCCCCTTATATAGGACTTGGTGTCTCCAGAGCCCTCAGGAGCACCTCTGTTTGGGGTGTTATCCAATTTGGTGTTCTATGAGATCCTACTGAGGTGTGCATAAGCGTTACCTCTGTGATGACCTCCCAATTCTCTTTGAAGTCTCTTAGCCATATGAACTCATTTGTCTTTACCTTTTCCCCCTTTTATTCAAGGTCTTTTTCCAGTTATATTGCCAGTTGGCACTTGGTAGTAATCCCTCATTGCCAGGGAGGCTTATCCCAGGTAATCATGTCCCATGCTGGGGAAAAGTAATGAATTCATATACTGGGTTTGGCTTACAGGGAGGCCACATTTAAGCAACAAGGAGGCTCTCAGGAAGCAACTCTTAGGCACCCCATAAAAATAGGCTAAGTTTCAATAACAAGAGCAAATACTCGTAAGGCTAGTCATCAGTAACAAGAAGCCATCAGTGGACCATCCTCCTTAGCCAGACACTGCCCCTGCACTTGGGGGACTGTTGCTGCTCCCTTGGAGAATGTGGCAGAGCTCTCCAGGCTGGGAATTCAGTATTCTCTCATTTATTCAGTGATTCTCTACCCACTGTTTCCATGCCCCATCACTTGATCATTTGAACAATTTTATATATGTTTTATGTATATTCAGGTGAATTTCCTCCCATGAAACCCCCATCCCTGACACCCCCCCACCAACGATCCTCTCCTGCCCCTGTTGAAACCCTTCTGTGATCCAAAACTTCCTTAAAGATGAAGCCCATATAATAGCCAAATATAATTAATAAGAAAATAAAATAATAATGATAAATTTAAATGTAAGAGATAAAATACATGGAAACTTAAAAAAACACAAAAAATAAAATTAAAGTATAGGATTGGGATATTCAAAACATGGGGAAAATATTTTTAAAAAATTTTTATTTTACATTTTTTCTTTTATCACTGCATTATCGGGTGTCCAGTCTGGACTGTGGCAACTTCCCACTCTCATTTCCCAGTGTCTTCCAAATTTTCATTTAATTTTCAAAGAAGTTTTAGGTCAGAGACAAGTCACACACAGAATACTAGAGACATTCATATACCCAACCTCCTCTCCCTTCACACACCCCATATCAAAACCTTTTTGTATATGAATGATAGCATTGTTATAACAGTTATACAGGTAGTGAAACATAGCTACTAAACATTGTCAATGGTTTACAGTTTAGTTTACATTTTAGATTGTACAATTTAATAATTTTTGATGATATTTAACATGCCCTGTGTCCATCAATGTAAGATAATGAAAAACATTTCCCCTGACCACTAAACACCCCCTGTTTAATCTATTCTGTTCTTCCATCGCCATCTCCCCAGGGCACATGACAACCCCCTGTCTGGACTCATTGGATGACAAGATTCATAGTTACATGCTACAAGAGGTTTTGACACGTTGGTTGTCCTCCCCTATTAGGATCCACCCTTGCTCATAAGAGATGCCCACCTTTCTGTTTCTGGGTGAATCGGTCCTTTCAAAGATGGGGTTCCATCTCCTACCCATTCACTGCCTAAGTTTCCACCCACCGACACAACACATTATGACAGGATGAACACTCACACACTCCCCCGAAACCTGCTCCAGATGCACCCCATCCTGAATGCCCCCCCAACCAAAACCCTAAACAAGAGACACTCCATTGTCATATTGCCATAAGAGCATTCACACCCATGTGCTTTCAACTTCATACCCACAAATCCCATGTTCACCTGGCCCCTCTCCCATCTCTTCCCCTAGTATCCTGGGTATTCTAACCCACCCTTTCTAATCTACGCACCTGTCAATCTTGCACAACCAAACCCATAATATCACTATCCACCTGTCCTATCCCTTCAATAAGCAACTATACTCTGTCAGTTTACCACAGATTATGTCCGTATGGGTGATGGCTCATAACCTTCTCTTCTCTTTTCCTCTCTTGTTAACTTATCTTTCAGACAATGGTGCTCAGAGACTGATCACTTTCCTCCATTCATATCAGTGAGGACATGAACTGTTCATCCTCAATGCCTGGCTTGCTTCACTCAACATAAGGTCTTCAAAATTCATCCATGTTATTCCGTGTGTTAGCACTTTATTCCTTCTTACAGCTGAGTAATATTCCATTGTATGTATTTACCACATTTTGTTTATCCATTCATCTGTTGATGGGCACCGGGGCTAATTCCAAATTTGGCAATTGTGAACAATGCTGCTGTGAACATTGGTGTGCATATATCTGTTCATGTCTTTGTTTCAATTCTTCTGGATATATACCAAACAGTGGAATCTCTGGATCATACAAAAGATCTATTGTTAGTTTTCTGAGGAAACACCAAACTGTCCTATACAGTGGCAGGACCATTCCACAATCCCACCAGCAGTGGATGAGGGTTCCCATTGCTCCACATCCTCTCCAAAACTTATAAGCTGCTGTTTTTTAAATAGCTGCCATTCTGATGGGTGTAAGATGGTATCTCATTGTAGTTTTGAATTGCATTTCCCTAATAGCTAGTGATGTCAAGCATTTTTTCATGTGCTTTTTAGCCATTTATATTTCTTCCTTGGAGAAGTGTCTTTTCAGGTCACTTGCCCATTTTTAAAATGGGTTGTTTGTCTTTTTATTTTCGAGGTGTAGGATTTCTTTATATATGCAGTCTATTAGGCTCCTATCAGATAGGTGGTTGCCAAATATTCTCTCCCATTGTGGAGGCTGCCTTTTTATTTTCTTGATAATGTACTTTTAGGTGCAGAAGTTTTTAATTTTGAGGAGATCGCATTTATCTAGTTTTTCTTTTGCTGGTAGTGCTTTGGGTGTGAACTTCATGGAGCCATTTCCTATTACAAGGTCCTGTAAATGCTTCCCTACTTTGTCTTCCAACATCTTTATGATTTTTTCTCTTGTATTTAGATCTTTGCTCCATCTTGTGTTGATTTTTGCATAAGGTGTGAGATGGTGTTCCTCTCTCATTCTTTTGGATATTGATATCCAGTTCTCCAAGCACCACCTGTTGAAGAGGCCATTCTGTCCCAACTGAATAGGCTTAGTGACATTGTCGAATACCAGATGACTGTATATGTGACGTTCTATATCAGAACTCTCAATTCGCTTCCATTGAACAGTAAGTCTATCCTTGTACGAATACCATGCAGTTTCGACCACTGTAGTTTTGTGTTATGTTTTAAAGTCAGGTAGTGTGATAAGTCCAACTTCATTTTTCTTTTTCAATATGTCTTTGGAGATTCGGGGCCTCTTACCTTTCAAAATATATGTTTTAGTTAGTTTTACCAGTTCCTTAAAAACTACAGTGTTGATTTTTATTGGGATTGCATTAAATCTGTAGATTAGTTTGGGTAGGATATATGTCTTGATGATGTTTAGTCTTCCTATCCTTAAACAGGGAATATTCTTCCATTTATTTAAGTCTTCTTTGATTTCCTTTAACAGTGTTATGTAGCTTTCTGTATATATGTCCTTTACATCTTTATTTAAATTTATTCCTAGGTATTTGATTCTTTTAGTTACTATTGTAAATGGTATTTTTTTCTTGATTTCCTCCTCAGATTGCTCATTATTGGTGTACAGAAATGCTACTGATTTTTGAGCATTGATCTTATAGCCTGTGACATTACTGAACTCCTTTAAAAATTCTAGAAGCTTTGTTGTAGATTTCTCAGTGCTTTCGACAAATAGGATCATGTCGTCTGCAAATAATGAAATTTTTACTCCTTCTTTTCCAATTTGGATGTCTTTTATATCATTTTCTTGCCTCAGTACTCGAGCAAGTACTTCTAGGACAATGTTAAATAGGAGTGGTGATAGTGGGCATCCTTGTCTTGTTCCCGATCTCAGAGGGAAGGCTTTTAGGATTGCACCATTGAAGATGATGTTAGCTTTGGGTTTTTCATATATACCCTTTATCATGGTCAAAAAGTTTCCTTCTATTCCTATCTTTTGCAATGTTTTTAACAAGAAAGAATGCTGTATTTCATTGAATGCTTTTCCTGCCTCTACAGAGATATTCATATAAATTTTTTCTTTCAATCTGTTTATGTGGTGTATTACATTGATTGTATTTTTTATATTAAGCCATCCTTGCATACCCAGGATGAAACCCACTTGGTCATGGTGTATAACTCTTTTGATATGTTGTTGAATGTGATTAGCAAGTATTTTATTGACGAATTTGCATCTGTATTCATTAGAGAAATTGGTCAGTAATTTTCCTTTCTTTTGGTATCTTTGTTTGGCTTTGGTTTTAGGGTAATGTTGTCACCATGGAATGAGTCAGTCAATATTCCTTCTACTTTTATTTTTTGGAAGAGCTTAGGCAGGATTGTTGTTAGCTTTTTCCAGATATTTGGTAGAATTCAGCTGTGAAGCCATCTGGTCCTGGGTTCTTCTTTGTTGGGAGGTTTTTGATGACTGAGTCTACCTCTTTACTTGTAATTGGACTTTTGAGTTAATCAATTTCTTCTTTTGCCAATTAAGACTGCTTGTGAGTTTCTAGAAATTTGTCAATTTTCTCTAAATTATCATTCTTGTTGCCGTATAATTTTTCAAAGTATCCTCTTATGATATTCTTTAATTCTGTGGGGTCAGTATTGATATTCCCTTGCTCATTCCTTATTTTGTGTACTTGCATCTGTCCTCTCTTTTTCTTTGTTAGTCTGGCTAAGGGTTTGTCAACTTTATTGATCTTCTTAAAGAACCAGCCTCTGGTTTTCTTTATTTTTTATAGTGCTTTCTTATTCTCTATTGCATTTAGTTCAGCTCTAATCTTTGTTATTTCCTTATTTCTACATCCTTTAGGTTTAGTTTGTTGTTGTATTTCCAATTCCGCCAAGTGTGCAGTTTGGTCTTCAATTTCACCTCTTTCTTCTTTTTTAATATGTGTATTTATGTCTATGAACTTCCCTCTCAGGACATCTTTGGCTGGATCCCATATGTTTTAATATGTTGTGTTGTCATTTTCATTAGTTTCAAGGGAGTTACTGATTACTTTTGAGATTTCCTCCTTGACCCACTGTTTGGTTACGAATGTGTTGTTTAACTTCCATATCTTTGTGCCTAATCTGGTTCTCTGGCATTTAGTGATTTCCAATTTGATTCCATTGTGGTCAGAAAAATTACTTTGTATAATCTCAATCTTTCTAAATTCATTGCGAGTTGTTCTGTGGCCAAGCAAGTGGTCTATCTTGGAGTATGATCCATGTGCACTTGAGAAGAATGTAAATCCTGCTGTATTTGGGTATAGTGTTCTGTATATATCTATTAGGTCCAGGGTCTCTAATATATTATTCAGAGTCTTTGTTTCTTTATTGATTCTCCATTTAGATGTTCTGTCTAATGGTGATAATGGTGTATTAAAGTCTCCCACTATATTTGTCCAGGCATTTATTTCTCCATTAAGTTTTTCTCCAGAGTTTGCCTTATGTATTTTGCGGCACACCAATTAGGTGCATAAGTGTTTATGATTTTTCTCTCTTCTTGAGAGATTACCCCTTTTACTAATATATAGTGTCCATCTTTGTCTCTTACAAGAGTTTTGCATTTAAAGTCTATTTTGTCCTATATTAAGATAGCTACTCCTGCCCTTTTTTGACTTATGTTTGCTTGTAAAAGTGATTTCCATCCATTCACTTTCAGCCTTCTTGAATCCCTGGGTCGAAGGTGGGTTTCTTATAGACAGTATATAGATGGAACATATTTCCTTATCTATTCTACCAATCTGTGTCTCTTGACTGGTGAGTTTAATCCATTAACATTAAGTGTCGTTACTCACAACCAATTTCTTACATCAGCCATATTAACTTTGGTTCAATGTATGTCATATGTTGTTATTTCTTTTTTTGTCTTTTTACTTGTTCTTACACTCTCTGCCAACTCTCTCTCTCCTGTTTTTTTCTTTCAACTTGGAGAAATTCCTTTAGTATTTCTTGAAATGCAAGTTTCTTATTGGTATATTCTCTTAATTTCTGTTTATCTGTGGATATTTTGAACTCTCCATCACTTTTGAATGCCAGTTTTGCTGGATAGAAAAATCATGGTTGGAAGTTTTTTTCTTTTAGTAGTTTAACTATGTCATACCACTGTCTTCTTACCTCCATGGTTTCAGATGAGAAATCAGCACTTAATATTATTGTGCTTCCCTTTTATGTGATTGTTCTCTTTTCTTTTGCTGCCTTGAGTATTTTCTCTTTGTCTTGAGCATTGGACATTTTGACAATTATATATCTTGGAGTAGACCTGTTAGGATTTATACTGTTTGGGCTGCGAAATGCACATCCATCTCTCACAATAGCGTTGGGAAGTTTTCAGCCATTATTCCTTCAACTGTCCTTCTGTTCCCTTTCCCTTCTCTTCTCTTCTGGGATGCCTATAATGTATATGTTTGTGTGTTTTGTGTTGTCAGTTAAATCTCTAAGTCCATGCTGGTGTTTCTATCTGTTTTTCTGTCTATTCTACTATCTGTTTGATTTAAGATATATTTTCTTCCACATCACTAATTCTTTCCTCTGCCTGTTCAAATCTGCTTTTATGTGAATCCAGTATGTTTTTGATTTCTTGGATTGTGCCATTGATCACCATCCTATCCATTATTTTATTATGTATGTTTACAATTTCTTCAGTAGGTTTTCTCAGTGTCTTCTTAATATCCTTAATCTTTTCTTTCACTTCATTAAGTTGATCCATGATATTTATTTGGACAACTTTGAGTAGTTTTTTGATGCTCTGCATCTCTTCCTGGTTTTTAGTTTTTTCATTGGACTGGTACATGTCTTCCTGTTTCACAGTGTGGTTTGTAATTTTTTGTTGCCCTCTAGTCATCATTTTATCTTGATATGTTTATTCAGTTGATTAGCTTCTCTCTCTGCTCTAGAGTTTTATTAAGCTGGTGGTTCTGTGTGTGTGTTAAGTTTTCTCTTTGACACTTTGTTTTTACTCTATTTGCTTGCTTTTTTCTATGTTCCCTTGAGGGCAAAATATTAGGGCCAGAGGAATCAAATGATGTGAGAAAGGAAGAAGGATAAGAGTAATAGTGATAAAAGTTAGAAGAAGGGTCATATAAGACTTAGTAAAATGAATACTTAACTCATGTAGGCAGTGTAGAGTAATAGGAAAAAAAGTGGAGTACCTACAATGGACTAGGAAACCAAAGAGAGGAATATATATATAATGATTTAGTAGACCAGAATGATGAGGAGAGAGAGTAAGAGTAAAGAAAGGGCTGAAAGGAAAAAGTTAATAAAAATAAAAAAGAAGTAAACAGAATAGATAAAATAGAAATTGACACCCTTGAAGTTGTGGATTAATGAAAAAAGGTGGTATGCAAGAACCACAACAGAAAGCAGAAGGTAGAAATATGAAGGAAGAAAAAGAGCATTGGAAGCAAAATCAGTATAGACAAAGAGTAGGAAATCATGGAAGTAGAAGCACAGCAAAGAAGAAACAAGCTAGCAGCACTTAATTAAAAAAGAAAAAGAAAAAGGGGGGGGCAAGGAAAGAGGAAATAAATGCAAGAGACAACAAATAAACAAAGAAAAACCAATCAACCACATAACAAGCAGTCAAACAAAGCTAAGGAAGTACAGTGTTCCTTGTCGGTCCCTTGTTGACACCCTCAGCCTGCTTGTGTTCATCAATCAATTACCCTGCAATTTTCTGTTTATAATTTTGAGGGAGATTTTAGCGAATAAACAAGTGTAAAAATTTTTCTTTTCTATTTAAAGTGACTAGTTTTTTTTTGTTGTTTCAATGTAGAACTCCGACTAATAAAATGACCTAGTTCCAGCCACCCTCAAAATGCTGCTATACTTTCCTAACCCTAATCCTAATTTGGGGATAAGAAGGTTTGCCCCAGATCCCCAAATCTTACTGTATTCTTGGTAATAGCACTTGTTTTAATGCTGGTCCTCTAAGAAGCAGAGAAGATGTGACTAGATTTGCAAGGGATTTAATGGGGAAGGGGGTGGGATTCCTAAAAAGGAAATATAGTATGGATTCTAATGAGGCAAGGAGAGTCATTAGACTATTAGGCAAGTCTGACCCAAATTAATGAAATAAGGAAGGATGAGAGAGAAAAAGAGTTCCATATTATCAGAGTTTTGATTCTTAGTTAAAAAGGGACATTTCTTGAAATGTTTGCTGTTTTAAAATTTCAAGTTTAGGATTCAGTGTAACCTCTATTGAGGACTTAGGTTTTTGTTTTGTTTTGTTTTATTTTTGCATAGAGCATTTGGGCTCACCCTCTCAGGGGCTGCTTCCAATGTGAAATCACTCAGCCACGTTTGAAGCTTTGGCTTAGCCTATTTAACCATGTAAAAGTGGATGCAATATACACATTATTTTCCTTTGCTTAATCACTCAATATAATTCATGGAAATCTTTTATACTGGCAGAGCTCTAATGCATAATTTTTAATTTCTAATTAGTGGTCATTGTTGTGGATATCATTTTTCTGATAGGTATTCAAATTATTTCCAATTTTCCTCTGCTATAATAAATACTCCCATAAACTTGACTTTGAAGAAAGATTTAATGGAGTTAAGATGTTGGCTTAAAGTGCAATGTGTGTTTCCTTTTTCTCATTTTAATTTGAATAGGATGTGCCATTCAGTGGGCAATCTTTTATTAACTACTTATATGACCAAGGTAATTTTGTTGGTTCTGAGCTAGAGCAGTTAACAAAGTCAGAATTGCTCTCATGGAATTTAGACTCATGGGCTTCATGTCTGATTTAGATGCCTAGCATTGGAATAAAAGATTGTACAGTGGGTTTGATTGTTACAATAGTGCCATGAAGTCATGGGAAGGATTTATTGTCCAAAGGAAAGGATGCTGCATTTCCGTAGCAACAGGCTCTATGACAGCAAACAGTGCAGGAAAATAGGAGGCCTAACATAGAAAAAAGTAAAGAAACAGTAAAAGAACAACAATAAATCAAGACATTTCATGAAAATAGTTTACGCACTATCTTGAAATTAGTGGCTTCTTTAAACTATTCCTTCCAGCATAATTGCACTACCATTCTACTAACTGCCTCAATAAAATTTATTCTTTAGTAATCATTATCTATTTAACAATAGATTGCTGGTATTTTAGTTTTTCTTTTTCATTTGATTGTTAGCTCCTAATATTACTGTAAGCTGAAATTAAAATCTTTATTTAATATTTTTATATTATACTGTTTATAAAGCAAAAATTAACGGGTGAATAACTTTCATTTGAAATAATGTATTTTATAGGGTAATTCACAAGCCAGGATGCTTTATAAATCTTTTGTGAAGTAATTTTGACATGCTCATTTGAAACTTTAATATACTAGGCAGATACAATTGAAAATACATTCTGTCAGCACAGAGGATGTTTTAATTCCAGAAAAACATATTTAAGAATGTTTAAAAACAATTAAATGTAACACAAATTTAAACACTTAGTTCTTACTAAAGTGTATGAACTTTAATTTCACTTAGTAAAACTTCTGTCACATTTTTGTAGACCAGAAACCAAATAAAATAAAATAATAGACCATGAATATTTAGGCACATATAACAGAAAGATCACAGGTATTTATTGACTTTACAAACATTACACAATATACATTAGGTGTTGTGAAATAAAAACATTGGGAATTTTACATTTGGAAAAGACACCTTTCCAATATCTTTTTCAATATCCCCAAAACATCCTTGTTTCTCAGGCTATAAATAAAGGGATTCAATATAAGGATAATGATTGAAATTAACACTGATACAGCCTTTTCCTGACCAGGAATGTGTGAGGAACCAGAAGTCATATAGGTGAAGATGGATGGGCCATAAAAGAGCCCCACAACCATCAGATGGGAGGAGCAAGTGCCCAGAGCCTTGTTTCTACCTTTGGGGGAATTCATGCGAAGGACGGTGAAAAGGATGATGGTGTAGGAGAAAAATATGATGACAAAAAGAATAAAGAGCAACACAATGCCTGTCACAAGAATAGCCAACTTACAAGTAGAGGTATCTTGACAGGAGAAACTCAAGATAGCCATGACTTTAGAGTAAAAATGTTCTATCTCCTTGTGACCACATTTAGGTAAGTGCATGGTGTATGTAGTCTGGACTATTGCATCTAATGTACCCCCAGCCCAAGACACCATGACCATCTTCTGGCAGACCCTCAGGTTCATGATGACTGAGTATCTCAGTGGATGGCAGATGGCCACATAGCGATCACAGGCCATTAGCATCAGAAGGATGCATTCAGATCCCCCTAGCATCAGAAAGAAAAACATCTGTGTCCCACAGGCTATGTTTGAGATGTTTTTCTTCCTTGAGAAAAAGTCCATGACCATCCTGGGGACAGTTGTGGAGATGAAGAGTAAGTCAAAGAGGGATAGTTGGCTGAGAAGGATGTACATGGGCGTGATGAGCTGGGAATCCAACAGGATGAGGAATATCAGGGTGGAATTCCCAGTGAGGGGAGCCAGGTAGATTAGGATGATCCCACCAATGAGGATGTCAGCATGCTTCATGCTGGGGAAGAGTCCCAGGAGAATAAAATCCATCCCTGCTGTCTCATTCTTTCCCACCATTAATTTAAGTCAATTGTTTGAACTGAAAGGTAATGGGTAAAAATAAACACCCACAATGAATTATAACTTCATTCATTTCCCTTTTCTTTATATAAGTATCAAAACCTCTGTTGGAGTACATCACTTCACAGTATTATTAAGAATTCTCAAATTTAGTGATGCATTATTTATATTCAAAATTTTACTGCAGAGTGAAAACCATAAAGATCATATAAATGATAAGAGTCATCATTTTAGTTTGTCAGAGAGGCCAATGCAACAATGCCACAGTCATTCACTGAAAACTATTTATTAATCTTATATGATTTATTCTATGTATACACAGCACACTTCTTGCACTCAAAATAATTGTTTAAAATCCCTTCCTGACTGTTGATTGCACATTGAGCAGAGACTAATGCTTTCTTTTCTTTTCCTTTTTTTAAAACTCATTCTTCTTTCTTCAGCAACTGGGCGAGGTCATATTATTTAACAATATATAAAGCAATGAAAACTCTTTAAAGTCTTCCCTGGCCTAAAGTACTCATCAATGCTATGTCTGTCAAATTCTTAAGTTGATTGATCCCTAACCAATGCACTCTACATCTGTATGGGCAGAGTATGCTGCTCAAATTCACACTGGTCAATGTGCAGAACATTCATCCACATTAAAGTATGTAAGTGGTCAGATTGTCCCCGAGGTTTCACATGCCAGTTCATGTCTCTGATTTATACACACAGACATATTAATATGACTTTTAGCCTTGCATCCTATATGATAAAATAAAATTCTTAAGAATCAGAGTGATATGGACTGCTGGCTTATCTAGATCTCAGTAAAGTTATTGAACAATCTCAATTTAATTGCTATTCATCTCATAATTACACAATATATTTTTCATGTCTATTTTATACTGTATTCTTATACCCATTATTTTTCTTAATATACAGTGTATTTCTCCATTCTTAAATATATTTTTATAAAAATACAATATTATAAAAACACATAAAAACAATGAAAATTTCTGGAAATGGATGGAGTGATGGTTGCACAATAGTGTGAATTTACACTACTGAATTATATACTTTAAAGTGGAAAATTATGTGTTAGGTATACTTTACTACAATAAAAACACATATAATATACTTAGGGTCACACCCAGATATAGCAATTTCTCTTGTGTTAGTTATTATTGGCATTATTTTTTAAGTATGTGTACTTATATATGTAAAATGCTATCATTAAAATAAAACTTCCTTAATCTGCTTCTTCACAAGCCATAAAAAAAAGTGCAAGGTCATTTTCAAATGGCAGAAAATAATTTAAGCATTTTTAATACAATTTTAATATAATCTTATTATTCTTAGACTTTAATGCTGTTTCCACTGGTTTGCCCTTTTATATTTAAACCAAAATGACTTGATTATCATTAAGTGAATTACTAATTCTTTTCTTTCTTCACGATGATTTTTTGAAATTAGAATTAAATTCCTTTTACTATTTGAATTTCCACATTACCATGGGGTCCTTAAGAGGACTCTCTTCATTGTAGAGAAGCTCTAAGGATATGTGTCAGGGGAGTTCTAAATAAGTGAAAATAAAAGATTTCTTAGAGAAATCTGCTCTGGAGGTTTGCAAATGTCTGAATACATTTATTCTTGTTTTCTGGGGAAGTGATGCCAGGTGAGTTTGTGTGCTTAGCAGAGAAGAAAGAAGCTGGTTTCCAGTCTCCTTTAGGCAGTCTTGTTTCACCACAAAAAGTTCCTCCATTCAGCATCTCAGGTGCTTGGTGATATTAATGCCTGTTGATGCTATAATCAGCCTAATGAGCAATGTTGGGGTCTTTTCAAATAATCTAAATTGAAATGGAATGTTTCCCCATCTATTTCCTTGGTGATTATGATTATGTCACTCAAAATAAAGTTGATGCTCCCTCACCCTACTATGCTAACCTCCTTTTCATTTAGAAAATATTTGAATTAAAATACATGGGCCAAAGGTCAAAGGATCTCACAGGTGATAATGTGATTTGTTCATGCTTAGTTTTGTAATGATGATGAGAGATAATATCATTCAATTTTGCATACATTATTTCAACCATATAACTGCAAGAAATAAGATCTTCATAGACAAAGGAGCAGAGTATAGGCTTACCAGTTAGATTATGGTCTTTATCCTTGAATATAGCACAGATTTAAAAGTCACTTTTCCTTTTTCTAAACAGAAACGTTCATAACAATCCTGTGCCTATTTTCAGAATATGAGAAACACAATATATGAGAAAATCACTGAAAATTTTAGCTGTAAGTGATTATTGATTAATTTTCATTGTATTGAAGAAAGCATGTAAACTCACATTTGTTCCTTTTTATTGATGAGTTCGTCTGAACTATCTGCAATGTTTTCTAGTGCTTCACATGATACAGCATCATATTTTCATGTTCCGTAATAAAAACTGCAATGTTCAGTGATGATTAATTTCACAATGCCAGCAATGCAGTCTGTCTCGAAGGCCTAAATAAAACATTCTGGTTTGGTGAGTGTGGATTTTTAAGAATCCCTGGCTTAATATATCCTACTGGACATACCTGGCTGTGATGTTCCAAAATGAGAATGGATTGCAATATTTATATTAAGACTGGGAACAAATGAAAAATATCCATGACATGTCTGATAGTAAAATGACCTATGGGAGAGTTTTGTCTCTGAGCATTAAAATTCCTATGGGAGAGGTTTTTCTCAGTGTCAATTAAACAGATTTACCGGAGTCTTCTTTTTAAATAAATTGTTTGAAGAAAAAATAATAACTTGCACAATCTCTTAAGCATGTATTTGGATATTTGGTGAGGTCAGACTTCTCGGGTCTGAAAATATTATCTCCTGCTGTTCAATATGCTTTATTTTATTCAATGAACCTATATCCCTAGGATTCAGTAGCTCTGAATATATCTTATCCTGTGTTTAACTCTGTAAGATTTATCACAGTGAGCTAAAGTGATGTTGCCTCACATTAGATTATGAAATTAATATTTATCATTCATTCGTTTCACTTTCCTCAAAACTTTGAATTTTGTAACAACACACAGTCATAGCCATACTCTGCTTCCTGCCTGTCAAATAGAAGCTAGTGTTCTCCCCCAAGCAAGGGATTCCTTACTTGGCTTCTGCATGTCTTAAATTTTTGTCTCTTACTATTTGCCCTTGAGTATCATAGAGCACACTTGTTTTACACCATTCATCAAATGTGTTTCTGTACATTTATATAGAAATATATAATCCAGTAATTCCCTTTGCCTCATATTCATACTTTTATTTTTTTTCTTTTGGTTTTATTTTCTCATTTATTTTATTTTTTAAAAGACACTAAATTACAGAAATATCACAAAAAATATTTAGGGAATTCTCATATGCCCTGCTCCCCACACCTCTCACGTTTTTCCACATTAGCAACACCTTTCATTACTATGTACATTCATTGCAATTAATAACCACATTTTGCACCATTGCCACTAATCCTGGATTAGAATTTACATTGTAGTTTACACTCTCTCCCACAATTTTGTGGGTTATAGGAAGATATATAAGGGTCTGTATCTGTCATTGTAATGTCATTCAGGATAATTCCCAAGTCCCCAAAATGCCCCTGTATTACACCGGTTTTTCCCACTCTCTAACCTCAGAACCTCCAGTGGCCACAGCCTCCACATCAGTGATATTTCTTCCATTGCTAAAATCAAATGACAATAAGTCAGTAGTAGCATACTAGTAAATCTATTCATGTCCATAGTTCAATCTCCAACTCCTGAGGATTCTGGGGTGGTGAAGCCCACTCCACCTTTAATTGAGGGGAGCTACAATCCAATATGGCTGATGGATGGGACTCCCTTGTTTGCAGTTTTAGACACTCTCAATTCCTTGGTATGAAGTTTATCCATATTCTCATCCTTGTTCATTTTCTTGAGTGAGACCAATGAACTGGAATGTAGGTGTTGCAACTCTGTTAACATTCAAGACCAAGCTGGCACATGGACAGTGCAAAGATTTAAGTCTCTTGGATGTACATCTACCAACTTTACCACTAATTATAAGTTCATATAGAAGGACATAAGAGCCATGTGTTGGGAAAACATAACTGAGTCTTAAAGTGTCATTCTGGGGAGAATAAATTCCAAAGTAGGGCCAAATGTCAAAGGACCAAATTTTTGAGATATCTACCCTTACTTTAGTATCTGGATGTTTCCAGAGCCCTCAGGAGCCCTGTTATTTGGAATAGAGTCTATTTTGGCAGTCAATAAGATCCTGCTGAGACATGCATAAGTGGTACCTCTGGAATGACCTCCCGACTCATATTGAAGACTCTTAGCCATATAAATTCATTTGTCTTTACTTTTTCCATCGTTTTGTCAAGGTTTTATTTTTTTCAGTTGCATTGCTTGTTGGTACTTGGCAGCAATCACTCGGTGCCTGGGAGGCTCATCCCAAGGAGTCATGTCCCATGCTGAGGGAAGTTATGGTATTTACATGCTGTTTGGCTTAAAGAGAGGCCACATTTGAACAGTAAGGTAGATCCCAGTAGGTAACTCTTAGGCACCCTTCAAAACTAGGCTAAGTTTCAATTTCAGTTTCAAGAGCAAAGACTTATAAGCATAGTCATCAGTTTCAAGGACCATCAATGGACAATGTTCCTTCACTACTCTTTGCTCCTGTACTTGGGGGGGGGGGATTGATGTTGTTCCATTAGAAAATGTGGCATAGCTCCCCAGGATGGGGATTTTATATTCTTCTGGTTATTGTGTGAATTGCCACCCAATGTGGCAATGACCCATGAACACTTGAACATATTTATATGCCTTATATGTATGCCCAGGTGAAATTCTTCCCATGTATCACACATCATTTACACCCCACTCCCATGGTCCTCCTCTGCCATTGGTGTAACCCTTCTGTGATCCAAAACTTCTTCAAAAATTAAGTGAATAAAATAGCCAAATACATTTCATAAGAAAATGAAATAATAATGATAGTTTAAAACATAAGAAATAAAATATAGAAAAATTTAAGAAAACTGAAAATAAAATAAAATTAAAATATTTAAAATAATGAAAATATTTTTAAAATTTTGTTGACATTTTGCCTTTTATCACTGTAAGATCAGGTGTCCTGTATGTACAGTGACCTTTTCTTCCATTTATTCTCCCAGTGTCTTCCTTTTCTTAATTTGTCTTCAAAGGAGTTTTAGGTCACAGTAAAGTTACATACAGAACAGAGGGGCTCCCATTTACCCAACATCCTCCCCCATTTACCCCTTCCCATATTAATAACCTTTTTATATGTGGATGATATATTTGTTACAGCTAATGTGTAAATATTGAAACATATCTACTAACCATGGTCAATTATTTACATTATGTTTTACATTTTGGAACATACACATTTCTAAACTTTTGATGAAATTTAATATGGAGTGTATCCATCATTGCAAGATCACGTAGAACACTTTCATCACCAACAAAATGCCCCCTGTTCCAAGTATTTGAATCCTCCCTCCTCCTCCCCATGGGGCCCATGGTGACCACCGGGCTTCACTCCTTGAAGAGCAAGATACATAGTCACTTGTAATAACACTGAGGCCTTGACAGACTGGTCTGTCTTCCCCTATTAGTCACCACCCATGCTCTCGAGTGACTCCTGCCCCTCTGTTTGGGAACATAACAGGCCTCCACAGGAGGGGAGTCCAAGTCCTTCCCATTCATTATGTGGGTCTCCACTCACTGATACATCACAATATTATAAAATGAACACTTGTACACTCCCTTGAAGCCTGTCCCTGATGTGCCCTGTCCTGAATGCACCACCATTGAACATCTAAAACCTGTAACCCTTCCTTATCATATTGCCAAAAGAGCTTTCCCCATATTGTAATTTCAACCATATACCTACCAATGCCCAGTGTTTGCTTGCTCCTTCCCCCACCCCTTCATCAGTTCCAAGAACCATTCAACCCACCATCCCCACCCTCCACCCTTATCAAACAAATATTTTGCATTGTTGTGAAACATTTAACAAATTATGAAAGAGCATTGTCTAAGTATTACTACTAACTATAGTCTGCATCTTATCCCCTATACTTTTTTTTTATTTTAAGGATTTATTTATCTATTTATTTACTTTTATTCACTTTTACCCCCACCCCTATTTGTGCTCTTTTTGTGTCCATTTACTGGGCAACACTCTGTGCCCATTTCTTCTCATCCTTCTCCTCCTGTCTTCACTGGGATTCGATCCTCAGAACCTCCAATGTGGGAGAGACGTGTCCTACTGCTTGCGCTAACTTAGTTCCTGGTTTTTCAGCACGTCTCATCTTGGCTTTTGCTTACGTCACTCTCCTGTTACACCATCATCTTGCTGCATGGCTCACAAGGCCTGATGGTTTACCCGCACACAGGGCCTGATGGTGCACCCACGAATGGGGCCTGGGATGCTCACCTGCTCACAGGGCCTGGCAACACACCCTTGCAAGGGGCCTGATGGTGCACCCACTCGCAGGGTCTAGCAGCACACCTGCACATGGGGCCTTGGGGACTCACCTGTTCATGAGGCCTGGTGGCACATGTGTGCACAGGGCCTGATGGCGCACCTGCTCGTCATAATAGCTTTGATTTACATTTCCCTAATAGCTAGAGTAATTGAGCATCTTTTCATGTGTATTTTTAACCATTAATATTTCTTCTTTGGAAAAGTATCTATTCAGATCAATTGACCATTTTTTAAATGGGTTCATTGTCTTTTTATTTTGAAGGTGAGGATTTCATTGTATATGCTGGATATTAAGCTTCTGTCAGATATATGGTTAGCAAATACTCTCATTGCTAGGCTGCTTTTTCAATTTCCTGACAAACTCCTTTGTGGTGCAAAATGTTTTAATTTTGAGAAGGTTGATTTATCTATTTTTTTTTTCACTTTTCGTGTTTTGGCTGTGAATTTCATGAAACCATTTCCTATTACAAGATCCTGTAGATGCTTCCCTATATTACCTTTCAAAGTCTTTACTGTCTTGGCTTCCATATTTAGATCATTGATACATCCTGACTTAATTTTTGTATAAGTTGTGAGATGGTATTCCTCTCTCAATCTTTTGGATATAAGTATTCCGTTCTCCAAGCACCATTTGTGGAAGAGGCCATTCTCACCCAGTTGAGTGGGCTTGGTGGCATTGTCAAATATCAGATGAGAGTTTATGTAAGGATCTATATCAGAAGTCTCATTTCTGTTCGTTTGGTTTGTATGTCTATCTTCGCACCATTACCATACAGTTTTGACCTTTGCAACTGTATAGTATGTTTTAAAGTCAGGTAGAGTGATTCCTCCAATTTTCTTTTTGTTTATCCATATTTCTTTGGCTTTTGGAGCTCTCTTCCCCTTCCGAATAAATTTCAAAATTAGTTTTCCAAATTCAGTAAAAATATGCTGTAGTGATTTTTATTGGAATTGCATTAAATCTTTAGATCAGTTTGGGTAGAAAAGATATCTTAATGAAGTTTATTCTTCCTATCAGTGAGCAGGGAATATTCTTCCATTTACTTAAGTGTTCTTTGATTTCCATTAACAATGTTGTGTAATTTTTTACATATAAGTGCTTTACATCTTCAGTTAAATTTATTCTTAGTTATTTAATTCTTATATTTGTTATTGTAAATGGGATTATTTTCTTGATTTCCTCCTCATAGTGCTCATTATTGGTGTACAGAAATGTTACTGATTTTTGCATATGGATCTTCTAATCTGTTACTTTGCTGAACTCATTTGGAAGTTCTAGAAACTTTGTTGGGGATTTCCCAGGGCTTTCTATGTATAGAATCATGTCATCTGCAAGTAGTGAAATTTTTTCTTCTTCCTTTCCAATTTGGATGCCTTTTATATCTTTTTCTTGCCTCAGTGCTTGAGCAAGTACTTCTAAGACAATGTTAAATAGGAGTAGTTTTAATGGGTATACTTGTTTTGTTCCCGGTCTTAGAGGGAAAGTGTTTAGTATTTCACCACAGAAGATGATGTTGGCTGTGGGTTTTTCATATACATCTTTTATCATATTGAGGAAGATTCCTTCTATTTCTACCTTTTGTAGTGTTTTTATCAGAAAAGGTTGGTATATTTTGTCAACTACTTTTTCTGCTCCTCTTGAGATGATCATGTGCTGTTTTTTTTTTCTATTTATTTGGTGGTTACATTGATTGATTTTGTTTTTACCTTGAACTGTCTGTGCATACCAGGGATGAAAACCACTTGGCCAAGGTGTATAATTTGGTTGATGTGTTGTTGAATATGATTAGCAAGCATTTCATTGAGAATTTTAGCATCCATCTTCTTTAGAGAGATTTTTCTAAGACTGTTGTTTAACTTCCACAAGTTTGTTAGTTCTCTGCCCCTTACTGATTTGCAGCTGCATTCCATTGTGGTCAGAAAAAATACTTTGTATAAATTCAACCTTTCTGAATTCATTCAGATTTCTTCTGTAACCTAGCATGTGGTCTTTCCTGGGGAATGATCCATGTGTACTTGAGAAGAATGTATATCCCACTGTATTCGGTTGTAATGTTCAGTATATATCTATTATGTCCATTTCTGCTAATGTGTTATTATTACATTACAATGACTCCGTTTCTTTATTGATTATCATTCAAGATGTCCTGTATAATGGTCATCATGGTGTATTAAATTACCCCAGTATAACTGTAGAGGCATGTATTTCTCCACATAATTTTTCCGGTGTGTGCCTCATGTATTTTGAGGTGCACTTAAGTGCACAAATGTTTATGTTCGGTCTTTCTTCTTCATAGATTACCCCTTTTATTAATATATAGTGTCCTTCTTTGTCTCTTACAATAGTTTTTCACTTAAAGTCTATTTTTCCAATATTAGTTTAGCGAACATTGGTTTTGTTTGCTGGTAAAACTCTTTTCTAAGCATTCACTTTCAGCCTCCTTGCATCACTGTGTTTAAGGTAGGTTTCTGCAGACAGCATGTAGATGGTTCTTCCTTCCTTATCCAGTCTTCCAAGCTGTGTTTCTTGACTGGTGAGTTTAATCCATTAACATTCACTATTATTACTGTCAAGGAATTACTTACATTAAGCTTATTTTGTTTGGTTTATGTATACTGTTGTTTTCATTACTCTTTTTATCTTTTTAATTGTTCTTATACTCTCTTCCAATTCTCTCCTTTTTTTTCCTTTCCACCTACAAAACTCCCTTCAGTATTTCTTGAAGTGCAGGTTTCTTATTGACATACTCTCTTAATATCTTTTTATTCGTGAATATTTTAAACTCTCTTCCATATTGAATGTCAGGTTTGTTGGATAGAGAATTCTTGGCTGGATTGTTTTTCTTTTAGCACCTTAATTATGTCATTCCACTGCCTTCTTGCCTTGTTGGTTTCAGATGAGAAATCAGTACTTAATCTTATTGAGCTTCCCTTGAATGTGATGTTCCTCTTTTCTCTTCCTGCTTTCAGTATTCTCTCTTTGTCTTGAGCATTGGACCATTTTAAAAATATATGTCTTGGAGTATTTCTGTTAGGATTTATTCTGTCTGGGGTCAGCTGCACTTCCTGGACATGTACATGTATCTTGCTCAATAAGGCCTGGAATTTTTCAGTGATTATTTCCTCCAATACTCCTGTCTCCTTTCCCTTCTCTTCAGTCTCTTGCATGCCTAAAATACATATGTTTTTGTGTTTTACATTTTCATCCAGTCCCTAAGTCCATGCTGGATTTTTTCTGTCTTTTTATCTATCTGTTCTACTGTCATTTGGATTTCAGATGTACTGTGCTCCACATTGCTGATGCCTTCATCTGCCAGTTCAAATTTGCTGTTATGTGATTCCAATGTAATTTGATTTCTTTGATTGTGCCATTAATCACCATCATATCCAATATCTTTTTACATATGTTTACAATTTTTTCAGTATCTTCTCCCCATGTTTTCTTAATATCTTTGATCTCTTTCTTCACTTCATTCAGTTGATTTATGATATTTGTTTGGACATCTCTGATTAGTTGTTCGATGTTCTGCATCTCTTCCTTGTTTTTAGTTTGTTCATTGGACTGGGCCATGTCTTCCTGTTTCTTATTAAGGCTTGCAACTTTTTATTGGCATCTAGGTGTCTATCTATCTTGATGGTTTATTTAGTTAATTAGCTTCTCTCTCTTTTCTATGGTTTTATTTTGTTGTTGTTTTTGTGTGTTGTAAGGTTTCACTTTAAAA
>JAQZBX010041528.1:0-22310 GCA_029593785.1 Cabassous unicinctus | reverse complement strand
TCTTGCTGTTTGGTTCGTTGGGCCTGTAGGCTCACCCGCGGGGGCTCACCCGCTCGCGGGGCCTGATGGCGTGCCCGCGCACCTTCTATATTTTTCTTTATTTTACCGGGAGGTCCTGGGAATCGAACCCAGGTCCCTCCACATAGGAACGGACACCCAACCATTTGAGCCACATCCGCCCCCTGCTATATCTCTTAAGGTTGACCAAAGATACCTAGAGTTACAGTCTTTTCCCATATAGGATGGTCATATAATAAATCAGGCTTGATTTATCACCAGCATTCTAAAAATCAGACCTAGGGAGAAAAACTAGGTCTGGGGACACATGCATGGTTTCTAATATAGTGAATGTTTAGCCTACCCTGATTATCACAAAATCAGGACAGTGAGAATATTCACATCATCTTTGTTGTATTAGGTCCTATGAGGTTATGGGAGCCCATGGTAGGGGCTGCGGGGTCTAATTCAGACCTGGGCATCTGGGAAGGTACTTAGAAGGAGAGACATCTCAGCTAAGACCTGAAGTGGAGATTAGCCAGGTGAAGACCAGTCTGTGGGTGGAGGGAACAGTATGTGGGAAGCCCAGAGGCCTCATTTGAGGAACTGAGAGAATGAAGTTCATTGTGGCTGCATGTTAGTATTACATTAGCTAGACTGATACCCATGGTTTGATTTCTCTGTGTGGCTTCAGCGTGATGTGATTTCACCCATTGTTTATTTTCAGAGGCACACTCAGCCATCCTCAAGTCCCTTTTCTGTGTGACTTGCAAGAATCGAAGGGCCTTGCTACTGCACACTGGAGTTAGAGAGCATTTTTCAGGTGCTGCACTGGGTCTGTCAGGCTTTGAAAACGCAAATGGAGCAGACCCATGAAACATGAGGGAAGCTCCCAGGAAGCATGCGTGTGCCAGAGAGAGGAGGCTGAATTAAAAAGCACAATTAATCACACAGCAACTGAAGGGTGACACTTGAGAGCTGGGGACTGGAGCTAGACAGAAGGAGAATTGCACATTTGATGTCATCATGTTATCATAAGATGAGGCTTCTGGGCCTCACACAGCGCGTGCCATTACCCTGTAAGCTAGCTCCAGCCCCCTTCTTCCCTCCTCCTTTGAAATGAGGGCCAGATGAGAGGTGCAGCTATTATGCTGGGTGCAACTGGAGACTCTTTGCTCAGCTGGGCCACAGAAATGAGGCCAGACCTGTTTGGCTGTGTCTCGGTTTTACTGCAGATAACACTCTTGATATCAGAGGGCTTTCTTAATGCAGGCCCTTCTGGCTTGATGACAAGATTATTTCTCTTACTTCTGCCTATAAATTTTGGTACTGTATTCAATTTCAGGTATATGGGATGAATTCTTGAGTTTTGAGAACCTGCTAATGTTGGCCTGCATCATAGCTATGGAGAATGGCAGCTTTATTTTTCAAAAGCTGCACACCTGGAGAGCACCAGGATGTGAAAATATTGTCCACGAGTCAGAAGGAATGAAAGTTAGGGAGGTGTAGCCCACACTGAAAAGACAGAAAGAAATGAGAGAGAGTCCCTCACTGGTAGTTTCTTTAATAAATCCTAAATAAGAAATTAGAAAACCAGAACAAATCAAACCTTATTAGCCCCTAGCTGGGTTAAATCATATTTTATTTTGATAACAGTAAGTTTGATTATTCTCATCACATCAATAAGCATTTTCCTTGTTCTATCTCTTAGAGGCACCGTGGGTGGGAGAATAGAATAAAATCTTACAGAAAGGACATGATGGTAGCTTGAGGAGCCACAGTCAGATCTTCTAAATTTGCTGCCAATTAGTCATTTCAAAAACTTTCTTACTGTTAGAGGCATAATTTCTTAGGGGTCTCATCCTGCAGGTCTGGGGGAGCCAGGCAGGGAGCTGGGTGCCTGAGCAGCTGGGTAGGGGAGCTGGGTCGGGGGTGTGAAGTGTTGTAGCCTGTGGGACCACCCCCATTCCTGGGGATGGTTCGCTCCTCAGCTTCCCCCGCTGTGGCTGTGTCCCACATTTCAAGAAAAATTGGAAATCAGATTTTTGTGTAAAATCTGATTTTTAAATTATTGGCAATTAAAGGTATTTTAGAACACAGCGTGCTCCAGTCCTAGACCTTGGGTTGCCATTTAAAAACTTCTACTTTAGAATGAATGTCTATAAATCCATCTCCTTTATTTGCTTTTCTTTATTGACTTTGGGCAACTTTTGCTTACCGCTTTCCTACAATATTAGTATTTCCAATATTTCGAGGAGGTTTCATCTTTGGGTGGTGTAATAGTCAGCCAAAGGGGTGCTAATGGAAATTACCAGAATTCTGTTGGAATCTATAAAGGGTATTTATTTGGGGTAGAAGCTTACAGTTACCAGGCCATAAAGCATAAGTTTCTTCCTTCACCAAAGTCTGTTGCCAGGTGTTGGAGCAAGACAGCTTTTGATGTTTGCTAGGGTTCAGGCTTCTTGGGTTCCTCTCTGGGCTCAGCTCCTCTGTTACTTCTACAAGGTCAGCTGTAGACTGGAGAGCTTTTGCCTCTCTCCACAAGGCCAGCTGTGAACTGTCAGGTGAATGGCTTGTCTCTTTTCCTGGGGCCTTCTTTCCTTCCTCACGACCAGGCTCCTCTGTGTGCTTACTTCCCGGGGCTCCAGCTCAAGACTCTGCATCAGAACTCCAACTCAGAAAAACTCCAACCCTGTCCTTTGCCATGTCTTTTATCTTTGATTCCCCACCCACCAAGGGGCAGGGCTCAACGCCGAATCAACACCCTAGTTATAACTTAATCATGTCCAGATGAACAGATCAGTTTACAAGCATAATCCAATATCTGTTTTTGGAATTCATAACTATATCAAACTGCCAAACTGCTACAAGTGGTCTTTCCCTGTCTTCCCTGTTGTGCCATAGGCATCCTTGAATTTCACTTAACACTTAGAGATTTTGGTCCCTTCCTGGTAACCCTGAACACCAGGAAAGTGGGGGCTATTGGGGCAATGGATATAGCTGGGAACTTGGGCTTTCTGAATCTTCTGCATACTGCCTAGTGATACTAGAGACTGCAGTTTGCATTTAAGCTTTGTGTTTACTGCATGTTTTCGGGTCTATGCTCTGAGGCTTGCCGCACTCCCTGAGGTTGGTAGAGCAGGCAGGAATCACCCTTGTTTATGGACTGGTAAATAGGATTCGAGGTTGTCAGAGGTTGGTCAGTAAGAGATCCAGGACCTGAGCCTAGCTCCTGGCACCCTGAAATCCTCTAGTTCTGTCACTTTGGTGCATGAAGGCCCATTCTCCTCCTTCCTCCTTCCTCCTTCCTCCTTCCTCTGTCTTTTTTTTTTAGGCGGTACCGGGGACTGAACGCAGGACCTCATACATGGAAAGCAGGCACTCAACCACTGAGTCACTCCACTCTCCAATGAGAGCTGGTTTTTTCATTTGTTTGTTTGTTTTGTTTGTTTTTAGGAGGTACTGGGGATTGAACCCAGGACCTTGTACATGGGAAGCAGGCACTTAACCACTGAGCTACATCCGCTCCCCAAGGCCCGTTCTTCTTGACTGAGGTTAGGGCTGTGTGCTTGGTCCTTTCCCTCTCAGTTGGTTTCACCCAGGTCCTTATCACAGTTTGTTTTCTGCATTGGGCTTTGGGAGCAACTTCTGATTATGGGGTGAGCCACAAGTTGTCACTCTGAAATGTTTAACAGGACAAGTTGAGGAAGAAGGAGGTTAGGACACTGGTTCTCAACCTGCTTGGCTGACACCCCTTCCCATGCCCAGATCCTGATTTAATTGGTCTGGGGTGCAGCCTGGGCATCAGGTTTTTAAAGCTCCATAGGAGGTTCCTATAGGCAACATAGTTGGAGAGCTCCTGGCCTGGGAGACCTTGCTGGGAGTTTGATTTATTGGATGTTCACCAGGTACAATATTCCTGTCCAGTGGTCAGCATGCTCTCCTTGGGTTGATGCTTCAGTGTTTCCCAGTTGATGGCAAAATGGAAATATGCCTAAATTTTGGGTGTGGTTCTCTGCTCTTTTGTTTCTTTGCTACTCTATGAGTTATATCTGTGTTGAGAAGGCACAGGTAAGGAACTCTGTGTCTGACAAGTGTGGTCTCAAAAGAAGTGATCAATAGGGCAGGTAGGAGTAGTTTTTCTTAGGCTTTGTTGTCATTTGTCTCTAAGTGTTTTCCAGTTTCTCTTGTCATTTCTTCTTTAACCCATTGGCTGTTTAAGAGTGTGCTGTTTAATTTTCACGTTTGTAAATTTTCTAATTTTCTTTGTTATTAATTTCTAGGTTCATTCTGTTGTGGTTGGAGAGGTTACTTTTTATGATTCCAATATTTTAAAATTTATTTAGTCTTCTCTTGTGCCATAAAATATGGTCAGTCCTAGAGAATGATCTGTGTGCATTTGAAACGAATGTATACTCTGCCATTGTTGGATGAAGTGTTCTATATATTTCAGTTAGTTGGTTTATAGTATTGTTCACGTTCTCTCTTTTTAAAATTTATTTTCTGTTAAGATGTTCCATCCTTTGTTGAAAGTGGTATATTGATATGTCCAACTATTATCATAGACCTGTATTTCCCCCTTCAATTCTGTCAATGTTTGCTTCATATATCTGGCACTCTGCTGTTAGGTACATGTTTACAATTGTCAAATCCTCTTGTTGAATTGACCCTTTTATCAATATATAATGTCCTTTTTGTCTCTCTTAAAAGTTTTGACTTAAAGTTTGTTTTGTATGATATTAATAAAGTCACCTTTATCTCTTGATTACTATTTGTGTGAATATTTTTTCTATCTTTTCACTTTTACCCTGTTAGTATCTGTGGATCTGAGATGGATCTCTTGTAAACAGCATGTAGTTGAGTCATATTTCTTTACCCATTCTGCTAATCTCTGCCTTTTGATTGGAGATTTTAACCCATTTACCTTTAGGGAAATTACTGATAATGTAAAATTTACTTCTGCCATTGTGCCAATTGTTTTTTGTAAGTCTTATACCTTTCTTTTTTTTTTTGTTTTGCTCCCTTCTTCCATTCCTGCCTTCCTTTGTGTTTAGATGATCTTTTATAATGAGCCATCTTGAACCACATATCCTTTCCTTTTGTATAGATTTTTTTAGCAATTTTCTTTATGGTTACAATGGGGCTTACATTTAGCATCTTAAATCGATTACAAGTTAGTTTGTGTTGATTCAGACTTGCCTTCAATAGCCTATAGATACACATTACGTATATCCCTCCATCCCTCCATTTTTTGTTGTTCATGTCACAAATTACATCTTTATGCATTATGTGCCCAGTAACAAAGATTTATGCTTGTTTTTTATACATTTGAATTTTCAGCCTTAATAAGAAGTAAAAGATAGCATGAAATGATATTGACAGATATGTTGACCCAGATTGTTGCTTATACCAGACATCTTTATTTCTTCATCCAGCGTTGAGATACTGTTTAATGTCCTTGTCTTTCAACATGGAGGACTATATCCCATGCTGGTAATGAACTCCATCAGTTTTTGTTTGTCTGGAAATGTCTTAATTTCTCCCTCATTTTTGAACAATAGCTTTGCCGAGAATATTCTTCTCGGGTAACAGTTTGTTTTCTTAAATATGTCTTCCCACTGCCTTTTGGCCTCCATGATTTCTGTTGAGGATTTGGATGTTCACCTTATCAAGGATCCCTATGTGTGACATATTGCTTCTCTTTTGCAGTTTTTAAGATCCTGACTTTGTCCTTGGCATTTGATAGTTTGATCATAATATGTCTTGGTGTAGATCTGTTTGGGTTCCTCCTGCTTGGTGTTTGTTGAGGGTCTTGGATTTATATATTCATATATTTCATCATCTTTGGGATGTTTTCTGCCATTACTACTTCAAATAATTTTTTCTGGCCCTTTATCTCTCTCTTCTTCTGGAACTCCTATGATGCATATATTGGCACCCTTGATAGTGTCCTCACGCTCTGTTATTCATTTATTTTCGTTTTCTTTTTGCTCAAACCGGACTATTTCAATTGTCTTGTCTTTGAGTTCACTGATCCTTTCTTTTGCCTTCTCCAAACTACTCTTGAACCCCTCTATTGAATTTTCCACTTCTGTATTGTTGGTTTTTCTGAGTTTCAGAATTTCCACTTTTTTATAGCATACCTTGGAGATATTGCTGGTTCACTTCTGGACCACCACAATAAAGCGAATATAACAATAAAGCAAGTCATATAAATTTTTTTGGTTTCCCAGTGCATATAAAAGTTATGCTTACAGGGGAATGGATGTGGCTGAAGTGGTCGAGCGCCTGCTTCACACATGGGAGGTCCTGGGTTTGGTTCCTGGTGCCTCCTAAAAACAAACAAACAAAAAACCCCAAACAACAAGCAAACAAATAAAAAAAAACCAACTCAGGGGAGCTGATGTGGCTCAGTGGTTGAGTGCCTGCTTCCCACATACAAAGTCCCAGGTTCAATCCCTGGCCCTGGTACCTTAAAAAAAAAAAAGTTGTCCTTACACTATAGTATACTGTGCAGTAGCATTATGTCTAAGAAGACAATTTACATACCTTAAGTTAAAAAATATTTTATTGCTAAAAAATGTCAACCATCATCTGAGTCTTCAGTGAGTTATAATCTTTTTGTTGGTGGAAGGTCTTGCCTCTGTTGATGGCTGCTGACTGATCAGGGCAGTCGTTGCTGCAGGTTGGGGTGGCTGTGTTAATTTCTTAAAATAAGACACCAATGAAGTTGCCACATTGATTCACTCTTCCTTTCATGAAAGATTTCTCTGTAGCAGGCAATGCTATTTGATAGCATTTTACCCACAGCAGGAATTCTTTAAAATTGCAATCAATGCTCTCAAACCCTGCTGCTGCTTTTTCAACTAATTTTATGTGTTATTCTCAATAATTTGTTGTAATTTCAACCAAGTTCACAGCATCTTCAGGCATAGATTCCATCTCAAGAAAGTACTTTCTTTGCTAATACATAAGAAGTAACTCTTTATTCATAAAAATTTTATTATGAGATGGCAGCAATTCAGTCACATCTTCAGGTTCCATTTCAATTCTAGTTTTCTTGCTCTTTCCACCACATCTGGAGTTACTTCCTCCATGGAAGTCTTGAATCCCTTGAAGTCTTCCTTGAGGGTTGAAATCAATTTCTTCCAGACTTCAGTGAATGTTGATATTTTGACCTCCTCCCATGAGTCATAAATGTTCTTAATGGAATTTCCAGAAAGTTTTCAGTTGACTTGCCCAGAAGCATCAAAGGAATCACTGTCGATGGCAGCTATATACCCTTACAAAGTGTATATTTTAAATAATAAGACTTTACACTCAAAATGACTCCTTGATCCATGGGTTGCAGAATGGATGTTTTGTTAGCAGGCATGAAAACAACATTAATCTTGTTGATATCTGATATCTCCATCAGAGCTCTTGGGTAACCAGGTGCACTGTCAATGAGCAGTAATATTTTGAAAGGAATCTTTTTTTTCTGAGCAGTAGGTCTCAACAGTAGGCTTAAAATATTCAGATAGACTGTCATCCAGGCTTTGTTTTTCCATTTATAGAGCATAGACAGAGTAGACTCAGCATAATTCTTAAGTGGCCTAGGATTTTTGGACTTGTAAATAATCATCAGCTGCAACTGAAAGTCACCAGCTGCATTAGCCCCTAACAAGAGAATCAGCCTGACCTTTGAAGCTTGAAGCCAGGCTTTAACTTCTCTTCTCTAGTTAGGAAAGTCCTGGATGGCATCTTCTTCCAATAGAAAGCTTTGGTGGTTTGGGACTGTATGTACCCCAGAAAACTATTTTCTTGAAGTTTATCCATCCCTATGAGTATGGGCCCATTGTAAGTAGGGCCTTCTGATGAGGTTGCTTCAGTTAGGGTGTGACCCACCTCATTCAGCATGGGTCTTAATCCTTTTACTGGAGTCTTTTATAAATGGGATGAATACAGAGGGAAAGAAAGCCATGGAAGCAAGAAGCTCAAGTCATTGAAACCCGGAAGAGAAGGAAAAGACCAGCAGATGCCTCCGTATGCCTTGCCATGGGGCAGAAGACCCAAGGATTGCCAGCACCCAGTCTTCAGGAAGAAAGCATCCCTTTGATGATGCCTTGATTTGGACATTTTCACAGCCTTAATCTGTAAACTAATAAATTCTCATTGTTTGAGCCAACACACTTCATGGCATTTGCTTTAAGCAGCCCTAGGGAACTAAAACAAAGGCTGTTTTATTTACACTGAAAATCTGCTGTTTAGTGTAGCCCCCTTCATCAGTTATCTTAGCTAGATCTTCTGGATACCTTGCTGCAGCTTCTACATTAGCACTTGCTGCATCATCTTGCACTTTGATGTCATGGAGATGGCTTCTTTCCTCAAACCTAATGAACCAATCTCTGCTAACTTCAAATTTTTCTTCTGCAGCTTCCTTACCTCTCTCAGCCGTCACAGAATTGAAGAGAGTTAGGCCCTTGCTTTAGAGTGGGCTTTGGCTTAAGGGAATGTTGTGTTTGATTTGATCTTCTCTCTAGACTGCTGCTGAGCAAAAGTGGTTTTTTTTTTTTGCCCGATGCACTTCATAATGACCAATTCCTGAGACATTGGGGTTTCAAAGAGAAAAAGAATTTATTGCCAGCTCATAGCAAGGAGAACAGATGGTAAACCATCTTAGGTAAACCTAAAATCTATCTCCCTGATTTTTAGGAGTGTAGGGTTTTTATGGATTCAAACAGGGGAGGGTGGAGTGGTTACCATCACAATAATAGGCATATGCAAGGGTGAGGCCAGTCTAGAATAATCATCACAGTAGCAAGTATACACAAGAGTAGTCAAGCCAGTTTCATTAATTTTAGGTGTTAACTTTTGGTTATTCTGTATTATACAGGAAAAGTGAAAAAACAAAAACAAAAACAAAAACAAAAAAACATGTATAATGATTCAGAAATCATAATCACTTTTATTTTATTTATTTTATTTTTTTTGAAGTACTGGGCCCAGGGATTGATCCCTGTACCTCATATGTGGGAAGCCAGCACTCAACCACTGAGCCACATCGGCTCCCCTGAGTTGGTTTTTTTGTTTCTTTGCTTGTTGTTTGTTTTTATGAGGTACCAGGAACGGAGCCTAGGACCCCACATGTGAGAAACAGTCACTCAACCACATCTGCTTCTCACTTGTTCATTCTTAATCCTCAGTTACAATTCCTCCCTTTTGTTTTGTTCATTTCCCTCAATCTTGAGGGATATTTTTGGGTACAACAGTTCTAACTTCTTCATGCTGAACATTACTGGGTAGAGGAATGAAACTGGTTGTCATTCTTAAAAATAACCTCTGGGGGAGCCGGTGTAGCTCAGTGGTTGAGCACCAGCTTCCCATATACGAGGTCCAGGGTTCAATCCCTGGGCCCAGTACCTACAAAAAAAAATAAAACTTCTGGGTTTCAGGGCTTATTTGGCATAGGAACAATCCGGAGGCTTTAAGTCTCTGAAAAATAAACTTAATAAGTTGAGAATTATAGGTTTAAATAAAAGGAGTAAAACTTATACTAGGGAAATAATTTTTATAGTTTTTCTTTTTTAGATAGAGTCTGGGCTATTCTCTAGGGTTTTCAGGAACACTGTTGCTTATGACTTTGTCTACTGTGCCAGTTTGCCCTATTTGGCTGAAACCTGCATAAATGTGACCTCTAGAATGACTTCCCGATTCTCTTTGAAATCTCTTAGCCATTGAAACTTTGTTTTATTTCTTTTCCCACTTTTGGTCACATCCCATGGAACCAGGGCGGAGCTCATCCCTGGGAGTTGTGTCATGTCCCACGTTGCCAGGAAAATCTCTGGAAGTCATGTCCCACATAGTGGGAAAAGGTATTGAGCTTATTTGCAGAGTTTGGTGTAGAGAGGGGCCACATATGAGTAACAGAAGAATTTCAGGGAGTGATGATTAGGCATTAATTATAGTTAGGCTTAGCTTTGTCATTACAGAAATAAAAGTTTCGTGAGTGCAAGCCTCAAGACTGAGGGCTTGGCGTATTAGCACATTTCCTTTTATTAGGCAGGGTTCATTATAGTTCAGTGTTTTTTTCCCCACAGGTTTACATTGCAGAGTTTTACAGGGGAGCCCTTATTGCTTGAGAGAATAGTAGGAATTCCCCAGGTGAGGAAGTTTAATGGTTCTATGCTTTTCCCTTACTCCCTCAACGGACTTTGCAAATACTCTTCTATCTTATACCCAAAACACTTTGAAATGCATTAGGGTATTACATCAATTCTGTACAGAGTATCACAATCTCAATCTCCTTTTTCTAGGCTGTTCAAGTGAACTGACCGGACAGGTTAAATTAGATAGTGTGCCACAGGAATTTAAAAGATTTTCTTGACAAAATAAATTTCTCTTTTTTGGTTTCCATAGAAATTAAAGTTTTAAAATACCAATAATATTACTTTTTTACCCCATTCTGATTCACCTAAGTCCAGGGGTTCTTAACCTTTTTTGTTCCACAGACCCCTTTGCCTGTCAGGTGAAAACCATGGACCCCTTACTAAGTCCACTATACTGTATTAGTCAGCCAAAGGGATGCTAATGTGAAACACCAAAAATGGATTGATCTTTATAAAGGGTATTTATTTGGGGTAGAAGTCCACAGATACCAGGCCATAAAGCGTTAAATTTCTTCTCTCACCAAAGTCCATTGCCACATGTTGGAGCAAGACAGCTGCTGAGGTTTGCCAGGGTTCAGGCTTCTTGGGTTCCTCTCTTCCCGGGGCTGCGTTTCTCTCCGGGCTTAGCTCTTCTGGTTCCTCTGCAAGGTCAGCTGTAGACTATCAGGCGAACAGCTCGCTTCTCTTCTCCTGGGGCCTTCTCTCCAATATCAAAACTCCAACATCAAAACTGCTTCTCAAAATCTGCTTCAACTCTGTTCTTGCCATGCCTTTTATATTCGATTCCCCACCCACCAAGGGGTGGGGCTCAACGCCCTACTTACGTGGCCCAGTCAACGCCCTAATCATAACTTAATCATGCCCAGATTAATAGATCAGTTTACAAGCATGATCCAATTATATTTTTGGAATTCATAATTACATCAAATTGCCAAATGGCTACACTGTGTATTATTTAATAAATATATCACACCCACACCAACACATCCCCACAAGAATAACGTTTTTTTGAATTTCAATTCAAGCTCACAGACCCCTTGTTAAGAACCCTTGCCTTAGTCTTTAACTAGATTAGCCCCAGTTACCTTTTAATTAAAGTCAGATTCTTTCTTTAGCTTCTTTAATTGGAGTCTTTTTTTAAGAATTAATGCTGCTGCTTAAGGACCTTTAGAGCTGGTGAACGTTAGCTCTGAGTTTCGGGTGTCATACAGACACTTAAAGTTCTAGGGAGCTGCTTTAGTTTGCCAAAGGGCTGCCAATGCAAGTACCAGCAATCTGTTGGCTTTTATAAAGGGCGTTTATTTTGGGTAAAAGCCCACAGTTCCAAGGCCGTGAAAAGTCCAACTCAGTGCACCATAAGAGGTGCTTTCCCACCAAAGTCAGCTACTGTTTGCCACATGGTGAAGCAAGATGGCCTCCAATCTCTGCGGAGGTCTCTGCCTTCCTCCCAATAATCTATAGTCTCAGCTGTGAGCAGCAAGTCGTAGGGCTGGTCTCTTTCCGGGTCTCCTCTGTCAGTCTTGGCTGTTCTGCTCTCCTTTCAGGTTCAGGTGTAAGCCTCAGGCGTTTAGCAGGGCTGGTCTCCTGGCGCTGCTCCGGGGGCCCGGCCTCCTAGGGCCTTGTGCTTCAGCAGTCCTCTCTCTCACGTTGCCGAATCAGGTGTGCCGGCTGCCCTGCTCCTCTCATCAGACCCAGCGCGTCCCACTGACGTAATCCAGCCAAACGGGCTTCACAGCCACAGGAATGGATTAGTGTAAAACACAGTATTTCTCTTTTGGGGATTCATAAAATAATTTTAAACTGTCACAGGAGCTATTAGGTCAGGGGTTCTTAACATGGGGTCTGTGGGCTTGAATTGAAATAAAAAAAAAAACCATTCTGTGGGATGTGTTGGTGCGGGTGTGATATGTTTATTAAATAATACACAGTATAGTGTGGACTTTGTAAGGGGTCCGTGGTTTTCACCTGACTGGCAAAGGGGTTTGTGGAACAAAAAAAGGTTAAGAACCCCTGTATTACATTATACATAAAGAATAAAGCATCTCAGGATTTAGAAATAACAATTAAAGCTGGGGAGTAAATGTGACTGTGGCAAGAGTTTACAATCTAGGCCCTAATTTTCTCGTAAGTATTTTAAATAAAGCTGTTTCTAGAGATTAAAAAAACAAAAACAAACATTTGACAATTTATATCGCAGTCATTAACCATAGACCTCAAAACTACAGAAGTTTTGCTTTGTTTTACTTTTATACTTTTACCAGGATTATGTTAATCAACAGGTAGAACATAATTTATAGACTTGCCTTGCTTCTTTTTTAAAGTCCCTTTCTCTGAAGATGAGCTGTCTGCATGCTCTTTTAGAGAAACATCAGAGCAGAACAGTGTAACTGAAAAGGAAATGTGGTTATTTTCATGACATGTAACATTCTTCTAAGTATAACTAAAATATAACCAACAGTACCATATTCATGCAGTTCAGAATCAGAATATAATATGGATGGTGAGAACATGAAGTCTTTAAGAATTTTATACAATCTGTACATATATAAGTAACATTTTACTTATACTGATTTAACCAACAGAAGATTAGATTTCCTTCAATTTATAACACATATTTTATAACACTTCCCAAACACTTCTCATGCAACTCATATTAAATGAAACTATTTTAGCACCTCACTTTTTAAAAGGTGAAAGGACAAATTCTTTGCAATAGTTTGAATTAAAAAGATAAACTTTAGAGTTGATTTAAATGTTAAAAATTGCCAGGTTTGAACATTATATTTAAACAGGAACAATATTTAGTTCTCTATTTCTAAAATAGGTAGTATACATGCTTTCTAGGAAGGCAGAGGAACTTTCCTTTGGTTCTTGTATTATCTTTTTTAACTTTATAGTTTTAGGGGCTCCTTTTGGCTCTAATTTAGCCCAGTCCTCAGCACCATTTGGGTTCTGTTTAAGATACCTTATTGGTGCCCGGTGCTGCTAAATTTGCTCCAGCATACACTGGGTTGTCAGGATTTTCTCTGTTTTTTTTTTCTTTTGAGGTACCAGGGCTGGGGATTGAACCTGTCACCTCATATGTGGGAAGCATTCAGCCACTGATATACACTGGCTCCCCTGAGTTGGTGTTTTCATTTGTTTGCTTGTTTATGTTTGTAGGAGGTATCAGGGATCAAACTCAGGACCTTGTATGTGGGAAGCAGGCACTCAACCACTTGACCTACATCCACTCCCTCGCTCTGTTTTTTACCCGCTTCCTGCACTGCTTTTTCAATTACCGTTCTTTATTCATCTCCTTTTTTCAAGGTAGTTAGCAAGGCCTGAATAACAGCCCAATTTGGGTTATAGGCTGCAAGTATTGAAGCCACTAAGCTTCCTACTTTCTTTGGGTCTTTTGTAGAGTGGGGTATTATTTTCCGAGTTATATAAATTGATATAGGGAATAGGGTATGCTTATATATATAAATTCTTTTGGGCCTCCCTGCTTGTTTATTCCTGGAGGCACTTCCTGGAGGAATAGAAATTTTGCTGGTTTACCTGCTGATTTTAAAGAGCAGTCCTGGCTGAATTGAGTACCTTGATGGCTGTGAGAGGGGGAGATTATTTCTTTCTCAAGTTTTTCTACCTCTGGTAAAGGAGACTACACAGGAGGAATTAATAAAGGCTCTGTTGGGTCTTCTGGACTTAAATTAGGGTGGACATATTTCTTTCTTCTCCTAGCTTTTACAGGTAAAATTTTATATTTTCTCGTTAACACTGGCTTTTGAGAGAGACAAAGGATTGATATGATATACATCATCTCATCCCATTTCTGCTTTCTTCTACAGAACAAATCTAATTGTAATACAGTGTTCTTTTCTATAGAACCATACTCCCACCATTTCTTTTTGATTCTAAATTATATTGCAACTAGATTTTGCTACAGAAATAATCTATTTCCTGCCTTTTCATAGGTTGGTAGCTATGATTTTTCCAGTTTTTCAAAATACAGCATAAAGGGCTACATTTAGGAATGCTAGTAGAATTAGAACTACCCATTTTAAAGAATTTCAGTAACCAGTAACCAGTTAGGAACATTTGAGCAGTACAAATGCAGTAACACACCAATTAACAAATACACATTAAACACTTACTTAATTTCATTAAATTCCAGTTGCTGGATTATTTATTTTTTCAGGAGTATACTCAACAAACAGATTCAAGTTAGGGCTCAAACCCCAGGCAGAATGGTACTCAGAAAACCAGGAAAAGGTGTAGAGGTCAGAGCAAGGTGGATCGTTCTGGAAGCGGGATCCAGGGTCTCAAAACCCAGGTCCAGGGGACTCAAACCTCCAGATGAACTGATCCACTTCTAACTTGGTGACCCACTCAACCTAGTCAGATTTCTGGGTCTGGAAATGGAACCGTTTCTCTCTTTGAAACTTTAAAATGGCTTGGGGCCTGGAGGGCCAGCAAGATAGGAAAAACCAGAATCCTGAGTCCTTAGACCAACAGGGCCTAGTGGTGCAAAAGGCTTGATTATTTGCTTACTTCTCTTGCTGGGGCCCCAGCATCTCAGGCAGTCGAGCTCCTCATTCCTCAGGGACCCTTAGTCCTTGGTTCCACCAAAATCGCCAAATGGTTACTGAGCAAAAGCGGATTTTTTTGCCTGATATGCTTCATGATGACCAATTCCTGAGACATCGGGGTTTCAAAGAGAAAAAGAGTTTATTGCCAGCACATAGCAAGGAGAACAGATAGCCTAAAGTTCTAAAATCTGTCTCCCGAGGGGTTTAGAGTTTTTATGGATTCAGACGGGTCGGTGGAGTAGTTACCTGTACACTAGGAAGTATATACAGGATGGCTTAGTTTGGAATGACCTTAAACAAGGGTGAGACCAGTTTAGAATAACCATCACAAGAACAAGTATATACAAGGGTGAGGTTGGTTTAGCTAGTTTCAGTAATTTCAGGTATTAACTTTTGGCTATTCTGAGACACTGGGGTTTCAAAGAGAGAGTTTTATTGGTTGTGCAAGCAATGGAGCACAGTGGCCTTCTGGCTCCAAAACTGTTCCCTGATCTGCAGAAATTCTAATCTTTTATAATATTGGGGTACTAATGAATAATTGGGGTGGAGCTGAACACTAAGGAGCTGAACAGGATGGACGGGGGTGGGGTAGCAAACCAGGGTCAGTCACAAGGGTCTGGGATAGGGATCTACAGAACAAAGGTCAATTACAGGGTCTTTCATGTGTATAATAAACAGGTGGGTGGAGTGGCTACCATCCCAATAATAAGTATACTCAAGGGTGAGTTCAATCTAGAATTACCATCACAGTAGTAAGCATACACAAGGGTGAGGTTAAGTCTAGAGTAACCACAAACACGGGCGAGACCACTCTAGTCAGCTTCAGTAATTTCAGGTATTAACCTTTTGCTATTTTATAATATAAAGGAATCTATATAATGATTTAGTAATCATACTTATTTGTTAATTCTTAATCCTTGATTATAATAATGACTTGTTAATTCTTAACCCTCCATTATAAAACCACTACAACTTTTTCCGCATCAGCAAAACGGCTGTTTTGCTTTCTTATCATTCGTGTGTTCACTAGAATAGCACTTTTAATTTCCTTCAAGAACTTTCTCTCTGCATTCACAACTTGGCTGCCTTTGGTGCAAGATAGGCTTTTGGCCTATCTCAATATTGTTGCGATATTCTTAGGGAATAGGGAGACCTGAGGAGAAGAGAGACGGGGCAATGGTCAGTCAGCAGAGCAGTCAGAATACACACATTCTTTGATTACATTTGCTGTCTTACGGCCACAGTTTGTGGTGCCCCAAAACAATTACAGCAGTAATATCAAAGATAACAGATCAACACAACAAATGTAATAATAATGAAAAAGTTTGGGGTATTGTGAGAATTACCGAAATGTGACCCAGAGATATGAAGTAAGCACATGCTGTTAGAAAAATGGTTTGACTCAGAGTTGCCACAAACCTTCAATTTGTGAAAAATCCAATATCTGCAAAGTGCAGTAAAGTGAAGCATAATAAGACGATGTATGTTGTAATTTCTATCTCATCGAAATTCTCATTTTGCTCATATATTGTTTTCTTGATTTCCTTTAGTGCTTTGTCCATCTTTTCCATTAGTTCATTGATCTTATTTATGACAGTTTTTCTAAGAGCTTTGATTAGTAATTCCAGAGACTCTGCTTCCTCTGGAATATTTTCCATCAAATTCTTTTTTTTATTGTTGTTTAGAACTGGACATTCTGAGTATTATGTTGTGGTCACTCTGGAAATCTAGTTCTTCAACTCTTTGGTCTATCAAAGAACAAGAAGGAAAAAAATAGGAAGGAAAGAAGGAGAAATGAAAAAAGAATACAAACTGACAAAATATACTCACATGCAAAAAAAATAAAACAAGAAAGAAAAACAAGGAAAAGAAATAATGAGGTTCACTTCCTCCCCAAGTCTCTTATTATGTGCCCGTAGCAAGCCAGAAGCTGCTGCTCTCAGGGCCAAAACCTAGTCCAGCGTCCATGTTCATCCCTCAGGGAGGGGTCCACCAGGCCCAAAAGTATAAAACAGAGAAAGAAAAATAACCAACCAACCAAGCAAAAGAGGAGAAAGAGGTGCACTGGTTCTTTTATGTCCCCTGTAGATGCTGGGGTAAGGCCAGAAGATGCTGCTTCTGAGAGAAACTGAGGCTGGCATCTGTGCTGATCCCTCAGGAATCTGCCAGAATAAATAACACAAGACAGAGAAAGAAGAAACCCAACCAATGATAAAGTGCACTGGGTCTTCAAGTCCTGGTAGTGAGGCCAGAATCTGCTGATGCGGAGAGGCCTGAAACCAAGGCCAGAGTCTATGCTGGACCCTCAGGGCTCTTCCAGACCTGGGGACACCCCCACACAGAAGGAAACAAACAAACAAACAAACCACTAACTCACTGACTCTTTAAGTCCCTGTGGATGAAGGTGGGAGGCTAGGAGTGCTGCTGCCCAGAGGGTCAAAACTGAGGCCAGCTTTCCTGCTGGTCTTTCGTGGATTCCCCAGACTGACCTTGACTCTCAACCCCAACCTTTAGAGGAGGGGGTTTCCTCTGCCAGCCCTGGCCCCAGCCAGCTGCTTCCAGAATGGAATCCAAGCTGTGCAGCCCTTTTCTGCAGCTGCTGCTTTGGGGCTGAGCAATGGGGGTTGGTCACTGGCTTATGCTTCCACTTCAAAAGCTAAACTTAGGCAGCCTCTTGCTTCTTCTGGTACTCCTGTATTGTCCATTCTGGTTCCAGGGTTACACCTGGTTAAAGTTCAGTCTCTTTTTCTAGCTCTTTCCTTTTCTAGTGGAGGGATCAGTTTTTTAAAACTTCCTACTCCACCGCTTTGTTTCGGTACTCTGGCTTCTTTCTTGCTCAGTAAAGTTTGATTTTAAGGGGAGTTGGTGTGGTGGACTCTGATTGCTGCCCAGATCCTGCTCTGATGATAGACTGGCCGCCCAGCTGCTGGAGGGCCAAAGGCACTCAGTCTTCAACTGGCATCCCCATCAGGGATCGTCTCGGCTGCAGAGAGTGCCTTACCCACCGTTATGCCCGTCCCCAGACAGCCACATGGGGTCATAAAGGCCTGGCCACCTTGGCTTAACTTGGGGCATCTCCATAGGACCATGCTAGCTCTAGAACTGCCTGTGGGGCTGGCCAAGACTGTCGTTGGGTCTGTATTGCAGCTTGATTTCTCTCTCTGCTCTGTCCTGCTTCCTTCTCTGCCCTTCTGCAGGTGTTGATCCCAAGGACACTCCTTTATAAACACCCTGCCTGCTAAGCTCCCCCCGAATGCGTGCTTGTCAGAGATCCCAACCTGGAATAGTTGGCTCTTTGCCAAATCTGTTAGGTTTATTATACCCCCTCTAGGCCAGGGAAGATAGTAAAAGGCTCAGCTTAATAGCCTCCCTTCTGCTATATGGCAGGGGTCAGCTGTGGATTCCACTTGGCATGGGAAGCTCATAATATCTAGGAGACTGCTACAGTTGTCCTTGGCTCCTTCAGAGTGGCAGCCTGTGTGGATTTCTCACTGACTTTGGGGTGGGGTTTCAAGATTTGCCTTTGGATTTATGTCATGGTGCTACTGGCCTCTAACTGACTACCATGTAGAACAGCACATTCGAGAAGCTGAAATGAAGTTAGGGCCTGAATTATTTTTAGTATCTGCCTTCCAGGGTTCTTCAAAAACACTGAGTTGAAGTCTTATGGTTTCATGGAGTGCACCTAGAAGCAGTCAAGCAGCCCCAGGTTATGAGCTAAGGTCTCTTTATAATCTCTCCTTGAGCACTTGAATTGGCCAGAAGGATAAGGAGTGGTACAGGGAGAGATGGTTTCAGAACAGCCCTTCCTGAGTTTGTTCCATCCTTTGGGCTAGGCGAGGCTAGGCATATTTATGGAGCCTCTGCTACTTGATTGGGTACTGAGGGTACCAGCGGTATTGAAGCCCCAGCTCTCTGGGCTTCGGGGAGGGAGGCAAGTTCATAGGCATCTAGCTTTGGAAGAGCCTGGTGAGTGCAAAGCCACTGTGAGAGGTAGCCTTGCCAGATTTAGCAAACAAAACAAAGTGTAAGTATGCTCCAAGTCATATGATACTGATGTACTGATACTGAAAACAAAAATTATTTGTTGTTTATCTGAAATTCACATTTCACTGCACGTCCTGTATTTTATCTGGGACCCTAATGAAAGAGAAAAAGGGAAGTGCTGTTGGTTGAAGCAGAGGGACAAATTCCTTGAGCCCAGGGGATCAGGAAGGAGTCACCAAAGAGGGCGCATTCAGGTCCGGTTTTGAGTGTGGAGATGCAGAGGGGAGAGGGGAAGAAGCGAATCCAGGCAGCGCATGAGGATGATGGAAGGGACTGGCGAGGTGTGGAAATGCAAGGGGGGGTGGGGTGGTCGTTTTCCTGCCTCCTAATGTCTTGGACTTAGCCTAGATTACTGAGGAACCATCCAAAGTTTTAACGCAGGGGCATTTTTCTTTTAACTAACTTAATTTATTTTAATTATAAAAGTAATATAAAATTATGCTATAATAAATTCCAAGAGTAAAATATTTGAGTTCATTTTCTTATCCCCTTAGGCCCTGTTCCCACTCACTCTCCAGAGGTAACCACTGCTAGCAGCTTCCCATTTAGCCTTTCAGAAAAGTTTTGTGCATTTAGCAGCATATGTGTGCATATTCTTTTGCTTTATTGTGGTATATATTATTATTGTTATTTATTTTTCACAAATTGGATCATAGTTTGCATGCTGGTTTGCGACTTGCTTTTTCTCCCCACTTAGCAGTGTTCCTTGGACATTTTACTCTGTCACTACATGTGGAGCTCATGCATTCTTCCTAAAAATGTATTTTATATTTTATTTTTGCTATAAGTCTCCTGCCACTAAAATGAAGGCAGTTAAATATTGGTTCATTTGGGGATGCTGTTTTCCTTTAGAACTCTGGGTGACAAGCCAGTCTTTGGAATCTTTTAAGCTAATGGCTCAGTTTGGAGATCCCAGAGCCCTCTAGTCTTGTTGTTTATTATGGGGTGACTAAATGCTGTCAGCTGAGAAATGGAATAAATTTGCATTACTGAATAATTTAAAAACATATTTTCAAAACATTTGAATTAACAAAAGGGTTGTTTTTCCTAACAAGCTTTCTTCTACTCATATATTTGAGAGCTGACATAATTCATCTCTGTCCATGATTAGATGTTTAAAATATTTTCCTTTCCTTTCCTCCCTCCCTCCCTCCCTTCCTTCCTTTCTCTCTCTATTTTTCTTTTTCTTCCTTCCTTCCTTCCTTCCTTCCTCCCTCCCTTCCCTTCCCTTCCCTTCCCTTCCCATTCTTTCTTTTCTTTCTTTTCTTCTTTAACCATGATCTGGTAAGTATACTTTGTACCTCAATATACTTAGTCCAGGTGGCTCATTTGTAACATCTTATGGTCTGGTTTCCAGACCTTTCAAATAAATTACTTATTTATATGAAGTAACTATAATTGACTTTTTGGTTGAGAAACCCAATTCACCAAAATGGCCAGGGAGAGACATAGTTCATTTTGCTCTTTTATAAAATCAATGTTTGAGTAATATTTTGGGATTATTTATTTTCCTCCGTATAAGAAAAATGTCAAGATTTATTTCCCATGTTTCATAAATGTCAGAGGAAATTGACCTGATGCTGGGAACTCTCAGTGCCTGGTGTTGAACAGTTTTCAGGGAAGTATTAAAAATCAAAGCACTGAGTGCTGATGGTGTGTTGCTCTTGAGCTCGGCCGACTCAGGTTGTCAAGTGGGAAGGAAGCTGGGCTGTGCTTTTCTGGGACTTTCTAGACTAACTGGAGAGATGCTATCATCCCAAAGGAGCAGGATGAGATAGGGAGGTGCATGAAGGGAAATTGTTTTTGAAGGTTTATCAGAAAGAGGTGAGGGAAACTAGATCTGAGACAAGCCTTGCTTGAGAATGTGAGCCTGAAGTGGGAAGATATTATAGTGTATGGGTAGGCAAGAACTGTGAATGTCAGGGAGTTTGGTGGGGAGACTGGCTTAGGTAGAGGATGGGCATGGCAAAGAAAAGTCTGGGGTAAGAGCCATTCATTGAATATGCCACTCAGTTACTGACATTCAAAAACCTTGAGTGAGTACAGTCCTTACTGTTTAGAAGTTCACAGTCTAGTGGGTAGGACAAGCAGGAGGGCCATTTAACTTGGGGATAGTGCAGAGGGCTCTGGGAAGGTTCTTCAGAGGGTATGAAGAAGTCTAAACCAAGTCCAAAGGCATTGCTGGGAGTTGGCCAGGTAAAGTGGGTTGGGTAGGATAAGTGTTGGGAGTGGCAAAATGTATTAGGGTCAGATCACTAAAGACTTTGTATACTACTGAGAGTTTGGACTTTATCCATAGCCTTGGAGAAGTCTCTGAAGGAGTTTAAAACAGAGGAACATCATGATAACATGTGTATTTTAGAAGAATCTCTCTAATAGCAGAGAGTGAAGTGTAGAGTGTGGAGGAGGAAGGTCAAAGAGACTAGAGAGAGGTGGTGGTGGTCTGACCTAGGGCAGTGGCTGTGGAGGGAATGGCAGTGGCCAAAGTTGGTAGGAGGTAGACTGAACAGGACTTGGTAACTGAACATGAGGGTTGAGGGAGCCGGCGGGCAATTCTGTAGGCTGGAGCCTGTGGTAGGTTGAATTATGTACCCCAAACCTACTTGTCATCTTAATCCACATTCTTGTGAGGGTGTGACCCTATTGTGAATAGGGCCTCTTGAAGATGTTATTTTTAGTTAAGGTGTGACCAGTTGCAGCAGGGTGGGCCTTAATCTGGATTACTGAGGCTTTATACAGAGAACAGGGAAGTTACAGAAGAAGGGAAAGGAGAAGACACTGTCCTGTGATAGGAGGCAGATACACAAGCCACAGAACTCCAAGGATTGCCAGCAGCCAGCAGTACAATGCTGCAGTCCTCAGGGAGAAAGCAAACCTTGCTGATATCTTGATTTTTGGACTTCTAGCTTCTGAAGCTGTGAGCCAATAAATTTCCTGTTGTTTAAACCTGAACCATCTTGTGGTATTTGTGAAAGTAGCCCAGGCAAACTAATACAGAGCCTGACATGGATCCTGAAGTCACCTATGATAGTGAAGGGTCCTGGGGGTGAAGAGAAGCTAGAGTCTCCAGTGGATGAGGTGGGCTGAAAAGGACTGGTCTGCAGGGTTGGTGGGAAAGAAGATACTGGAGCCTTCCTTCTTCCTTTCTTTCATGTTAGAAATGTTTGGAAGTTTGACAGTTCTCCTGGAATCTGCAAGGGATGAATGGACCAAAGGGTTAGTTTCAACATTTAATATGCCAACCATCATAAACTTTGGCTTTCCCATTAGAATTTTCAAGAACTAGAAAGGAATTGGCTCTCTATGGTTGAAACTGTAGCTATTGCCTTTTGCTATAAAATAATATATTTAGAAATTATTTTTGGCGTAAAGATCTTTTTCCTACAGTTTTCATTTTCATGCTTAAGAAAGAAACAAGTTAGGGAATTGTTATTAGAATGTGAAATTTCCTTTCCAGGACAGATGGCTGATATTTTTGTCTTGATGACTTCGAGTTACTTTTTTTAAATGACTTCAGTTATGGCAGCAGCCTTAGATTGACAGTGGG